>NDFZ01004071.1:0-20035 GCA_002192655.3 Mamestra configurata
CCCAAGGCTCCGCGCAAACGAGCCACCGACTACAGCCACCGGTGGCTAGTAACAAGCTGTTTACATGATTTTAATATTTGCTATTTTTAAACATGACGTGTGTACTGAAATAAATCAAGGTATAAATCTATGCTCTAGTGTCATTTCCATTAGGTACTTACTATAAATTCGAATTCATCGCCTTGCGACTCCCGACGCCCGGGGCGTCTTCTTCTGTAGCGGCAGTTGGGGCGAAGGCACAACTGCCGCTGGGTTGAGGTATTTCTCTGTTCCCGACTCTTCCTTCGTTAGCATTACTGTTTCGCAGAAGGAGGTCACCGCTTCCCAAGCCTCCTCGCTCCGGACCATGGATTTAAACAGGGCCGGACGCGAGAGGTCACCGCCGATCATTTCGTCGGGGACACGGCGGTGCTCCGCCGAAGCAGGGCAGACCTCCACCGTATGCTCCACCGTGTCCTCCGGGCGAAAAACAGTATAAGCCTACTGTTTTGATGTCGCTATAATGTACTGTAATATACAATTGTTCTTTGAAAACTAATTTATCCATGAAACAATTTCTATGAAAAGTGGTCGATCGGCGGGAGCTTTAATTGTTAGGTTACTCGTTGTGTATGCAGTATTGTATTAGCTTTTTAAAATTAAAGTAGGTAGAAATCCGATATCCCGTCCCGTACCTACTCGAGGGCAAGGCAAGTCCAAATTGGCGATTATTCGGTAAATTAAATGATTAAAATAAGGGCCCAGGTACTATGACGTGCTAATGCCATCTAATTCCAACAATGTTAAAGGGATAGTGCTATATGCTATGTATAGCTTCGTCTCTCTCTTGGAGCGGAATCTCGATCGTTTTAAGACTTCATAGTAGGGCCCCTAGGCTGTACAGACTGGCTAGACTGTCAGACTACATGAGAATTATTAGATAACCAGAAGGAAAATTACCTTTGTAACTACTAATAACTGGTTGACCTTAAACTCTCTTTGCATTGGATTGTTGGCAAATAAAAAGTACGCAAAGTATTGATGTACCTATTTATTAAGCTGCCTGGGAATTGTGGAAAAAATAGGTACTTAAAATAGTCTGTTGCCTGGAAAGATAACGGCAGGGACGATTACTTTGTACCTGTCATCAAAACTTTATCAAAACAGGGTGAGTGTTTCATATTTCCATGTGTCTATTGGTGCTGGGTTCAATGATAACCTACTATATTTCCAGTAAATGGCCGACGTTTTCGAATGTTGTGTGTAATTTTGCAGGCTTCCCTGTGCCTGAAGGATCGTCGCTACCTGCGTGGCCGGCAGCAGACGCGGACAGGTCACCTCACATGGTGCTGAATAAGAAGCTGGAACTACGTGGGGTGCTCTTGGAAGAGCGCACTCGCTTCTGGGACGACATCTATCAGAGATACTACCGGGATGCAGTACCGCCTCCTACACCACTACCAAAACCACGAGCTGAATTATAATACACTCTCATCTATTTAAAAAAAAATTACAGATTGACAGGTTCGGAACCACTGAGCTTAAATGTTGCTTAAACTTATGCTTAATCTAACTGCGAAAACCCTTAGACAATTTGATCTGTAGTTTAGAAGATTAGTGTGAACAGACAGACAAAAAATGCTTCTTATGTGCCTTAAAGCTCCTTTATTATCGCCCCCACTCAATTTATACGTCGGAACCATCATGATATGAGTGGAAGTTTGAGACGAACGTTTCCTAGGTAATTTAATCGCAAGCGTTAATTGACTTCCAAACTCACCTGATTTTGGGAATTAAATAATTTAAAAGGACGTGTTGTGGTTTTATTTTAAAAATTCAAAAGAAAATATTTGTTATATCGTTAATGGAATACCTACAAACTATTACTACCCAAAAAGCTTTTTTCAAGCATCAAAAAGGTAGAGATTTGGTGGATGTTATATATATACCTACCACACAACATTTCAAAGTCTATATAATGTAATAATGGAAAAATATCTGGACATATTTGCTGAATAAAAAAAAAACGTAATTTAAAGTTGCTTACATCGGGTTTGGCCACCCAGTATCAATTTTAATAACACTAATGGTGGATTTCGCCGATTGTAAAGCTGATCGCGTTTAAGAAAACTTAGTTCTGCTTGAACGTCGATATTGATTTTCATTATCGTCCAACGGATTTCACCAGCAACATTTTGATCGCGTTCACGGGATCCAAGTCTATATGGCATAGAATGTAAATATTATCACATAAAACGCAATGCGTTTAGAATATGCATCATGCGGTAGCGAACTACTGCGATTATAAAACCGAAAAGTTTAATTAATGTCATATGACTAAACGTAGCCTGTTACCAAAACTGTTATACGATTTCGATTTCGTGTCTTATAAATAAAGCAAAAACCAGCGGGGAAGAAGTTCGTTCCTTGAGAGAGGCCATGGTAGAGCGGACAAATTTGACCTTAAGTCTTGTCTCCCAGTGGGGTGATGATAATCTGGTCTCTTTTAACGCCACCAAAACACAAGCATGCCTTTTTACCGCGAAAAGGAGTCGTTTCGACCTAACTCCGACTTTTCGGGGTACATCTGTTCCTGTAACCGATCGGCTCGAGCTCCTAGGCATGGATTTGACAACCAGTCTCAACTTTGGTGCCACCATTGAGCAAAAAGCCCAAACTGCGGCCAAAAAGCTGGGCATCCTAAATAGAGTGAAGCGATACTTCACGCCTGGACAGCTTTTAACCCTCTACAAAGCACAAGTCCGATCCTGCATGGAGTATTGCAGCCACCTTTGGGATGGCTCAGCTAAATACCAACTTGCCGCGCTTGACTCGGTGGAACACAGAGCTAAAAGGCTCATTGGCGACGTAAGACTGGTGGATGCCAAGCTTCACAGCTTGGCTCATCGCCGCAAGGTTGCCTGCTTGTCGGTCTTCTACAGATTGTACTTCGGGGAGAGTGTCCAGGAACTCCACGATCTCATCCCACCGGCCCCCTTCTACCATCGGACATCTAGACGCACTGCAAGTTACCATCCCTACCTTGTTGCTATTCCACCAATTCGCACTAAACGTTTCCAAACGTCTTTTATAATGCGAACAGCAAAGGAGTGGAACTCTCTGCCTGCGTCTGTGTTTCCGAACGCATACGACCCTAATCTCTTCAAAATTAGAGTGAACAGGCTTCTTCTGGGTAAGCTCGCTCCATCGTCGACTTTGTCTCTTCGTCTTAATAAAAGTTTAATTATTTTTAACCGACTTTAAAAAAGGAGGAGGTTCTCAATTCGTCGGAAACTTTTTTTTTATATGTGTCCCCCGATTACTCGAAGATTGCTGGACCGATTTGTCAGGATCAGATGATGGGATCCTGGAGAAATAGAGAGAAATTTCATAGGTACACTTGAAGCGATTTGGGTAGTTTTTGAAAGAGTGTTTCGGGGAGTGGTCCCATTTCAATTTGGTGACGATCTGATGAAGAACTTCGCAGATAGGCTACGGAACTCCTCAATAAATTATAGCAAATAGACTGGGATTGCTCAAATCTCATGTCTGTCTATTGTTTACACTAGTTAATAACATAACATCACGCCGGTACGCTGTGAAGGGTTAAGCACATGTGAACCACTAAAAAGTGATAAAAAAAAATTATTTACAAAAAAATACAACCGACTTCCAAATAAAAAACACTACAAAGTATAAAATAACTTAATTTCGGAAGTTGGTGTAAAAAACGAAAAACACCCACGGCCGAAATTTAAGTTATTTTATACTTTGTAGTGTTTTTTATTTATAAGTTGGTTGTATTTTTTTTGTTAAAAGTTTTTTTAAGTCTATGGTTTTTCTGTTCATTAAAAGTTTATTTTTATTTAGACAACTATTCGCCAAATGTCGAATAATAGGCATTATTATTCGGTATACGGCGAATACTAAAAAAAATGTCGAGTAATGCCTAATACTGAAGAATAGCGAGTATTCGCGGCATTTCTAATGTTTACGGGCTTGATCCATGCGGAAATATAATACCAAAATATATTCAATGGTATGAATACGCTGAAGTGTGATTTCCTGTAAATAAATAAATTACAGAGACCTTCGGTCGGTCAGTGACCACAATTGGATCTCATTAGACGACCACGTTGCGATTGTTCGAAAGTGGCTCCGCCCAGTGCGGGAAGCGGGAAGAAACAATTTAATGATTTCATATCCAGAAAAAAAAATCAGACGACTTCGGGATGTGTACAGTCGAATGAAGAGATAGTTGCACTGTATTGTATATTTAAATTTTCTTCGTTTGATTAGGCAGGCAGCGAACTTGCAAATACTTTTAAACAATGATATTACACTTAATTAAGTCTTAAACATCATACTTACTTATAAGGATCTACCAATGCCATAAGTCTTAAAAATTGTTAGATTGTACAATACTACACTGGTTATCAGCTGATCGCTTCTAAAAATTGAACAAAGTATATCTACGTCTAAAATTAAAAATGCGTTGCGGCGACGTGTCCAAGACCGCCCGTGCCTGCCAACAAGACATAAAAGTAACGGTCCCGATAGCCAACGAACATCGGGACCTCACCCTGCTCTTCGTGAAAGGAATATCTCCTTTCACACCTGATCCTTTCCGGATGATACGCCAACCAGAGTGGTGAATAGACGCATCCCGATGGAGATCAGCATATCGATACCAGAAGTATCAATTGATGTAAGAGACATTTACCCAAAATACCAAAATTCCCCTACGATAATTAACGTAAAGTTCATTCGTTTCCCAAAAGCCCCTAAACTCGCCCCCAAAGTGGCCAAGCCAGCAAATCTCCTTCTAAGAGAATTCCCTCCTCTCAGATAACCGAACAGCTCGCTCCACAAAGGCCCTCTCCGTGTAACCAGTTGAACCACCATAAAGCTTTCCCAGCTTTGGTGGCTTCCTTTCCCCAACCTATCCCAGCGCTAATGGCCAAGCCCATTCCAGCGCCGATCTCCGCGCCTGTGACCTCAGTGGTCTTAGCTGCTCCCCAGCTTTCACCTTTGCCGTGGTGTGTTACCACGGATAAAGAACTTGCCATGGGCTCCCAGAAGGGCAACCTTAGAAGCCTACCGCATGTTTACGACTCGTGCCGCAAGGGCTATGGCCAATGAAATAAATGCAGCCAGAGGTAACGATGGCCAATTATATCTCTCAACCAAAAAGGCCAATTATGACTTTCAATGCGTACGACGCCTTGGACGAGATCAATGAGATTGATGATTGATCAATGGATCAACAACGGACCAGCTCAGTTCTTCAGCAGCAATCTATAGAAACGCTACACGAGCTCAATTCCGACCACAGGACAGTGATCATGTACCTAGGCTAGCTCCCCCATCTCAAGTGATCACTGACTGGAGAAAAGTAAGCGAAATGCTGAAATTCATCAAGTGGCGCGTCGCCTCAGCTAAACACCATCCCCGACCATATCGTTTCAGTCGCTGACACGACGGCGGCGATCGATTCGCTTACGGAGCACGTACAATCCGTCCTGAATGAATTTTCAAGGGAAGTTCCAGTAGCGGAAGACCAGCGCTGTAAACTCCCAAATGTATGGAATCTGAAAACCAAGAAGAACGCAGCCATCCGTGCGTACAGCAATTTTCCTTGCGACGCGGACAAAGTTCATACGCGCAACGTGCGGAGGTTGCGATTATAATTTGGCCCCGATACCTCTACCATGGTCCAAACGTGCCCCTACGTAAAACCGCTTGCAGAACTTGGCAGCAGAATTAAAGGCTCTTTTTTTCAAGCGAACCCTACGTGCTCTAACTTTTCGCACGCGGGCCGTGATCCAAGCTTGGTAGGCAGCCTCTTTTCGGGCCCCAACGTGGGCACATTCTGCATTATACTAATGCCGAGATTTGTGACCGAGCGGGATGTCTGAGAATGGAATAAAATACTCCATACACTGCCGAATCACATCCGCAATCACGTCAGCACAGAGAGAGAAGCACACTTGCCGCAATAGATAAGACGCAGAAAAGTGCCGCATCTCATCCCAATCTGTTGACTCGTATCGCCATGCTAGGCTCGTGCCTCTAGGGCTCTCATCTGGAGGAGATCAGGTCCATACGGATTTCACCAGGCAGTAGTTAGACATTCCCAGCGGGGATGAGACCGAAACCGAATGACTATGATATGAATAATATTATGATTGAGTTATCTTGGTTATGAGATTATTAGAACAGATAATAGGGGGATCATTATATTTAAGGTATTGATAGCCTATAAAACAAGATAAATAGTGGTCATGTCATGATGACAGAGATAATATTGAAATCAGCGGATTGTCATGACGTCTATCATGGTACTGTTGTAAATATCACACTGCTACCACGCAACAACAAAGCTATTTGATGAAATCCGTGCATCGCGGCCGATCGCAGCCGCGCGCGGCTGATGCGACAATAGTCAGAGTATGAAAATGTATGGCACCGCTTCGGAAGTCAGCCGCGCACGTCTGTCACAGACCTCGGAAACGGCGCCATACATTCTCATACTTTGACTACTTTCGCATGCGATAGATCGCGGGTGGCTGCGATCGGCTGCGATGCGCGGAAATTACATTTAGTGCATGGGTACTTTACCAAAGCCTGTGAACCCGAATTCGGATACTTTTCTGATAGTTTCGTTTATTTTCAACACACACGGATCTATGAAAATCCAGCTGCATTCAAGTAACGTAATTTCTAACCCAATTTTGTTACTAAAGATAAACGAATCTGCGCCTGAAAGATTTCCTAATTCCTAGAAAAAAAATTGATAAGAACTTCACATTTGACTTCTGAAGGTACATTATCTAAAAACTTTTTATATGATGGTAAATCGCAATATTAAAAATCTGGTACCTCAAAACACAAATGCAGGCTGTCCTAGATGGAGTGAAAGAGCTTGTAAAAATTTAAGAAAATCATAAGAGAACTGTGGCACAATTTCATAGTAACTGGATAAGTTTTGCCATAAAGCCATTTTTTTATCAGCCTTTATTTCCGTATCTCTTTGTTGTGTTTCATCTGACCAATCCATCTTACTTTTCTCAATATTTTTTTATAAGATTAATTCTTCATCAGGGGTTTGTCCCTACCGTCGTGNCATAAAGCTATTTTTTTATCAGCCTTTATTTCCGTATCTCTTTGTTGTGTTTCATCTGACCAATCCATCTTACTTTTCTCAATATTTTTTTATAAGATTAATTCTTCATCAGGGGTTTGTCCCTACCGTCGTGGCCAGCTCTGGGTGTCAACAAGCATCCGTATAATATATGGCTTTGGGGCAGAAGCTGAAACTACGTAATGCCTTATTGTCGGGTCGTTCTATATTCTGGAGTAAAATCTACAAGAAATACTACCAGAAGCCAGTGCCACCGACTCCGCCATCGAAACCATAGAATGTATTTCACAAGAACACGTAAACATCTTTAAAAAAAAATTAACATGCTTACGTGTGTACTGAAATAAATCTCATGGTATAACTCTGTGCTCTAGTGTAATTTTCTGTACTTACTACTACGTCTGTGACCATAATTGGATCTCATCACATAATCATCATTGGGGCATGTATGTACTGTCGAACGACGAGGTCTGCTAACATGCAACTACTTATAAACTATGTTGTTTGATTTGTGGGTTTGTCTATTCTTGTATCAGACTGTTGGCAAATAAGCAGAGTATTGATGTAGGTATTTATTTATTAATCTGCTTTGCGTTTTGTATAAATAAAAAGGTAAAGTAGTCTGTTGCTCGGAAAGATAACGGCAGGGACGATTACTTCGTACATATATTCAAATCATAAATCAGTTTGCAAACGTAGCGATGGAGTGGCGGACGTGTGTGGTACTGTTGTGCGCGACGGTTGTTCTGGCTGACGACGACTGGCTGGAAGTGAAAACTGCGCAAGGGCCGGTGCGCGGACGCAAACACCCCACCGAAGATATTTACACTTTCTTCAACATACCTTACGCCACAGCACCTGTAGGAGTAGACAAATTTAAGGTAATGATGCTATTTTATTTTTAAGGAAGTTGTTGACTCTTCTTAAATTGCCACTAATTCAGTATTACTTATAATTATAACAAATTATCTGTATTATAAAATTAAATAACTTACCTTATAAAAAAAAATACTACAAAATTGCTAAACAAATCATTTAATTAAAATAATATATACATAACATCAATGTGGTCTCGACCCCTGAACTAGGACAGCCAGAGGTCGAGGTTCATCCGGTTACATTGATCAGAATGAGGAAGCTTAAAGGCAGTGATTATTGAAACTACTACAGTTATTTACAAACTTAAGGTAAAATAGAATGAAAATAGTTAAAAAAAAAAAACTGTATTTAATAAAAATGTATCATCGTTGTAGCAATATTTATTTTTGGAAGGAAATACAAGACTGGAGGATGTTTTTGCTCTAAAGTAGAATATCACTGCAAGCAAAAGTCGTATTTTTAACCGACTTCAGAAAAAAGAGGAGAATTTTCTCAATTCAGTTGTTTTTTTATGTTTGTTACCTCATAACTCCGTCATTTATAAAAAAAATAATGTTTTTGTTTCGGACAACTAAGAGATCCATAAAATTGTTAGCAACAGGTTTGCACTTAAACACTATCGTTAGGAACTTAACTAAAGACGAATTAATGAGAGGACCACCCAGTCACTTGCAACAACGACATACTAGGGTATAAGTCTTCTCACAAGTTACCTTACTATGGTGGAGGAGGTATCGGCCGCCACAGCTTTCAGGATGCTATTGTGACTGCTCTCCATTCTGCTCAGGAGCGATGCCATTTTCTTGCGGATGATGGCATGAAACCCATCGGTATGGGTTAACGCGAACATTTTAGAGGCACTGCAATATCGAGACAGCCGCAACAGCATCCTAATCACATTAATCTGTTGGACATTATAATCTTTTCGAGTAGTTTATTATTTATGAACCGTTTTTCGAGTAGTTTATTATTTATGAACCGTTTTTCGAGTAGTTTATTATTTATGAACCGTTTTGAAAAAAAGAAATCATATAAAAGGATATACGTCCGATTGATCCCTTAGAAATTTCATCAAAACCAGTTCAGTAGTTTGGTTTATAAGTCAAAATAGCTGGAGAAAATATAGCAAAATACGCAATTTAGTTTACTTGGATGAACCAAGTAAACTAAATTGCGTATTTTGCTTTTCTGTGACTTTCCAGTGGTGTTGTTAGGTGTCACTACCACAAGAAAGTGAAAAATAAAAAACTTTTTATTTGGAAGTTATTGTAATGTTTTTTGTAAAAAAGTTTTTTTAAAGTCATAATTATACAAGTTCTGGTATCGCCGACCTTCGGTCGCTAATACCAGGCCTTACGCTTTTGAAAATTTTAGAGATAATGGATTATTATAAAGTATGTTGACTGATACCGCATATCTTAACGTTTGTTGATAAAACATAAGAAACATTACAAGTACGTCCATTGATTCATAATATTCACTTTTGTTTTTGTTTATTCACGCTCTTTATACGTTGTATTGTTGGATCCAATGATGATGCAATGGGACACCGATCGTCGTTTCTGTGTTGACATTGAACTGTGGGAGATACAGCCTTGTAGTTCTTCATAGTGTAGGACTGTAGGTAGACTATCTGTACATACATACTAATAACTAATATAATCTATATTATATCAATTCTGTATTCTAATATAATCATGCTCAAGAGTTTGTTTGTTCAAACGCACTAATCTCTGGAACTACCAGTCAGATTTGGAAAAATCTTTATGTATATGATAGATTTATGAGGAAGGCTATTCGGGACTAGGCTAACGGGATAAAACGGGAAATGCGCGCACGAAGTCGTGGGAAAAGCTGGTATATAGAGATATACCGAGTATCGTTCAAGATTTGACACGTTAATAAGAGTCCTTAGGTAATAATAAGCCACTGGTATGTGTTACTTAAAACCATTACAGATATTAAAACATTTTGAAAGCACGAGATACCATGACTGTGGTTTTTATTCAGATTTTTTTTTCAGGCGCCTCTTCCACCACCAGTATGGTCGCAACCATTCGACGCTGTCGACGAGAGAGTAGTTTGCCCGCAACCTACGATTCCTCTCATGGACTTGTCTGCTATTACGGTGACAAAAGAAAATTGTCTGATTGCTAATGTGTATGTTCCAAACACGAACAAGAAAAATCTTTCGGTCGTGGTGTACGTTCACGGAGGAGCATTTGTAATGGGCTTTGGCGAAATGTTGAAAGGGACACAGCTAATGAACAAGAAAGACATAATCATCGTCACGTTTAACTATCGCGTGAGCATTCACGGGTTCCTTTGTCTTGGCACAGAGGATGCACCAGGCAATGCTGGCATGAAGGACCAGGTGGCGGCGCTGCGCTGGGTACAAAAGAACATCGCCAGCTTCGGCGGTAACCCTGATGACGTGACCATTGCGGGTTACAGTGCAGGTTCTGCATCAGTGGATCTCTTAATGCTCTCAAAGTCGACCAAAGGATTGTTTCACCGAGTCATACCAGAAAGCGGTGGCAACCTTGCTGCATTTACAATTCAGAGGGATCCTATTGAGGTTGCTAAAACGTTTGCCAAAAATAACGGTTTCACCAACGTAGACGATATTTATGCACTAGAAGAGTTTTACAAAACAGCTTCTTGGAAACTTTTAACTTCAGATTCATTTTTCGAAAGAACTGATTCTATTTTCATGTTCTCACCGTGTGTGGAGCGTGATACTGGAGATGGAGCATTTCTTACGGAATCTCCTCTGAGTGTATTTAAGAAAGGCAACTACAAAAAGTTACCTGTGTTGTATGGATTTGCTAACATGGAGGGGCTGTTGAGGGTAAATTTATTTGATACTTGGAAGCACAAGATGAATGAAAAGTTTTCAGATTTCTTGCCAGCTGATTTGAAGTTTGAATCTGAAGAAGAAAGAGAAGAAGTGGCTAAACAAGTCAAAGAGTTCTATTTTGGAGACAAGCCAGTCGACGAAAGTAACATTTTAGGATATGTTGATTTCTTTTCGGATGTCATATTTACTTATCCCATGCTTTGGGCTACAAAATTACACGTGGAGGCTGGTAACAATCAAATTTATTTGTATGAATATTCCTTTACGGATGAGGATGTTCCCTTTGTGCCGCACACTAACATACGAGGTGCTAACCACTGCGCTCAGACGGCGGCCGTACTTGATGGTTATAGTAGTAATAAACCACTAGATGAGTCTTCTTCGACCCCAGAGTGCCAAAAAATGAAGAAGATAGTTCGTGAAATTTGGCACAACTTTATTAAGACCGGGTAAGTTAAATCAATCTGTTCAGCTGCGCTACGTGTACGGTTAAACCAAACATCGACTCCTAAATTAATCAAATTTCACACCTTCGGTAACAATGTGCCACTTCTTAAGGCAGTAGCGTATTTACTTCATTAAAACCGGGTAAGTTTGAATAAACCACCTAAGTTGCGTGTATTCATCATATGCCTTGCTTTTTCCCAACTATATTGAAGTCGGCTTCCCGTTAAACAGGATTTAGCTGAAAACCAGTGTATTACGTGGAGTGACTGTCTATGAGATCTCCACTACCCAGCAACTGTGTAACATAGAGTTGTCAACCGTCCTGTTTACCCAGGACATGTCCGTATTGTTATAGTGTCCTGGGGTGTCCTGGATAGTTTTTGAGCAGCGTCCTGATATGGGCATGTATTTATTTTCAAATTTGCGAGCCACTTTTGCTCAATAGACAAAATTCATAGTGGTCAAATAAATAAAATCCCTAAACCTACTGCCAACAATAGTAGGCGCAAAAATTATCAAAACCGTTTATCTATAGTATAGATATGAAGCATGACCAATTTTATGATTACATATTTGTAAACTCAACTCCAGATACTAAAATGTATGATAAATAAAACTAAATATTAGAATTTATTAGATACTTACTTAAGTTTAAAGAATATCCTACCGTCCAGTTCCGTTCAGTATCCGTTTGTTTAATATTTAAATAACTCTTTTTCAACTCGAATAGATTTATTCAAATACCTTTATTAAATAAAAATATGATTTTATGATTACTTGAATTTTGTTTAACCTATTTTCACTACATTAATGCGTCCTGTTTTAAGCTGAATTGTCTTGGGTTTTCCAACTACTTAGCAAGGTTGGTGTCAGATTTTCTAGCTTCTGATAATACGTAACGACTGCCAAAGATCTACAAATGACAGCCGGGACCACCGGATAACGTGCTCATCGAAACCTGGAGCAGTCTCGGTGTGTTAAGATGATCATCCATCCACAGATCACCTTGATCAATGATCAAAGTTCACCTCTTCGGTGGCAATATGTTATCACCAATCAATTATTTGGAGGTTATTTTACTTATTTAAGTAATCCGATTCTGTTCGAGTCTAACCGACACTCACATTTAGTTTTAGTAATATGGCCTATTTAGAAGTTCATTTGAATGTTGTTTTGTTCCTTTCAGGAAGCCTGTGCCTGATGGGTCGTCACTGCCTGCGTGGCCGGCAGCAGGCGCGGACAGGTCACCTCACATGGTGCTGGATGTGAAGCTGGAACTACGTGGGGTACTCTTGGAAGAACGGACTCGCTTCTGGGATGACATTTACCAGAGATACTACCGGGATGCAGTACCACCACCGAAACCGCCACCAAAATCACGCGCTGAATTATAAAATAGTGAAACTGTTTTTTTTTGGTTCGAACGGTTAAATTCAATTTTTTACTTTTTCTAAGAAATGGTGTTTTAGGGACAGGAGATGTGAATAACTACCGTTATTTAAAATAACGTACAGGTAACGATTACTCGGATTTAAATTATTAGAAATAAACGTTTTATTGTGGACTTCTCTTTATATTTATAATCTAGAATTCGTCTTTTTAAATAACACCTCCCTTGATAAGTTGAGAATGCTGCTGATTTGACCAAGAAGAAAGTAACAACTGGCACACGGTTTAAGTTCTGCAATTGTACATTTACTGGATAAATATAAATTGCTTGTGAAAAGACAATAAGTAACAGCATCGTTAACCACAAGTTAAGCCATTTTGTACAAAGTGAAAAAGCAAAGGTATGACGTGGGTAGGGTCAGGCATTCTCCATGTTGAATATTACAACCGTCTAAATGAAATAATAGATTCGCGATTTCGGTTTCCTAAAGTACACCTAAATTGCAAAAACCAGAAGCATGACGAAAGTAACGAATAGTTTGACAGACGAACTGTAACTGACATGCCTACATATTATGGTTTCTTTTTAGTACGGAACCCTAAAAATGACGAAGATGTTTGTTATTTACAACAAATAACAAACATCAAGAAATGATGCATCTTTACCATTACTGGACAATAAAAAGCTAAATATTGTGGTCACGCTGAAAGTTTTTAGAAAAATAAAAACGAAATGATGTAGAAGCCTGTTTATATTTTTATTGATTTTCGAAGTACTTAGTCTCCGTTCCTTTCTAAGCACCGTTGCATGCGATGGAACCATTGACTGATCACTGAAGCAGTGGGCCCACTCTTCTTTAGGGATTTCTTCCACGCCTTTTTCAAACGCAGTTACGGTATGTTTAGGATTAAAACGAATTCCTTCTTTAAGTTTATCTTTTATTTTTTTTAAATAAATAAAAGAAGAAAAAGTCACACGGAGTCAGGTCGGGACTGTAAGGAGGACGACTCACTAACTCAGCACCTTCGATAGACAAATATTGGATAGTCCGTCCGGGGAAGTGTGCTAGATCGTTGCGCGGTGGAGGAGGATCCTGCTTCTTGGGCACTGCTGGCTATTATTTTCCAAGACAACTGGTAAACAATGACTGACATACCGATTTGCAGTAACAGTCCTTTTATTTTCTAGGACGATTGTTGCGAAATGACCCGTCCATCCAAAGAATGAGGCAATCATCTTTTTCCCTGGATTTCTGCCTTTCTTTACTTTTGATGGCAAATTTTCCAATGGAAACATCCATTGCTCAGATTTTCTTTTGGTTTCGGGTTTGTAAAAATATATCCAGTTTGCATCACTTGTGTTGATGCCATATACAGCATTCGAGTCACCTCTGTCATACTTTTCAAGCATTGAGCGGCACCAATCTAAACGACAGTGTTTATGCTCAAGACTTTTTGACTCATACCAATGCCTAAAGTTGATCTAATTTGTTGACATGTCACCCGTCTATCAGCTTCTATCATTAGCCGCACAGCACTTTCGTTAGCCCAAGTAGTCGCCGTAGAAGGACGTCTTTCTCGCGAATCATTAGTGAGTGAAACAAATGACATAATGAATTTATTACACATCTACAGATTTACAAAGAGTTCCTTATTCAAAATTTAGCAAATTTTTTCATTGGCTGCTTTTCTTACTGGCCTATTCTAAAAACGTTCAGTGTTACCCTAAAATATCAGTACCGTAGTAGAACCGTATCGCTTCGACGCTTGACCTTCACCTACCTAGAACAGGTAGGATTTCGGTCTCATTTCATCACAACCGATCTCTATTGCAAAACCAACATTTAGATATCTTCTATAGCCCATGGATTTTTCATGGACTGGCCTGTTGGTCGAGTGGTTAGTGACCCTGACTGCTAAACCGGAGGTCGTGGGTTCGATTCCCACCCAGGACAAATCTTTGTGTGATGAGCATGATCATTTGTTCTGTGTCTGGGTGTAATTTGTCTATAATATGTATGTATTTAGAAATATATAAGTATGTTTATCAGTTGTCTGGTTGCCATAGCACAGGCTCTGCCTAGTTTGGGATCGGATGACCGTGTGTGAGTTGTCCCAAGATATTATTATTATTATTATTATTTGACTACACCTACAATCAAGTTATAGAAAAATACAATGAATTTAACAAACCACTTTATCTGGCCTTTGTAGATTATGCCAAGGACCGTATAGACCGTCACTCAGTTAGTGAGGCTTTAGAATCCCAAAACGTGACGCACACTTATATCGAACTCATTGACCATAAAAGCTCTGCGACATGTTATACTTTTTTGTTTCAAATTACAAAGTAGAAAAAGGAGTTAAATAAGGAGATCCACTGTCACCAAAGCTGTCCACAAGCGCAGTGCAGGAGCTTATCAGCAAGTTGCCTGATTCATGGTAGTCACCTCATATAACATCTCTTGTGGGCGACTAAGCTCAGCCGCTTATGCTGTTAGAAAGATAAGACAGTTAACATACGTAGAAACCGCACGTTTGGTCTATTTTAGTTATTTTTATTTATTTAGCATTGTGCGTACGACATAATGCTGTGAAAATAACTAGAATAGAGTATTTTGCAGTGGGGTCGGGCTGCTGACATTGTATCCATATTTATTTTACAAAAGAGAGCTGTCAGAGCTCTTTATAATCTACGTCGCCGCGATTCTCTTAGGAAACTATTTAAAAAGATTAATATTATGACAGTCGGTCAGTAGACAGTCAGCAGCCAATTCATTTATGAATATGTAGGAGTAGGGGATGGCCCAGAGCGGTAAATGGTCAGGGTTTAAAGTAGTTGGAGAAAACGAGACAGCGTAATCAATAACAGGATTTCATTACACCATTAAAAATACATACACGCAATATAAACGATAAACACTCATTAATAAAAATACAGTCACTCGAACAGATCATTAAGGTGACCTTAATGGTTCGTACAGAGGCAAAAACCACCCAAATACATAGTGTATCAGCAAGCCAATACAGCTATGTGAATATACAGCAGTGCTGTACCAGGTACACCGACAGTTTTGTAGGGAGCAGGAGCTCTTTCTTGAATCGAGTTGAAAGACGAGACTAAGGCCAAGACTAAGACTAAGACCCTGACTAAGACTGCTCGCACACCGAGTGCACACTCTTTTATAAAACGATATC
Organism: Mamestra configurata; assembly: GCA_002192655.3. Taxonomy (NCBI): domain Eukaryota; kingdom Metazoa; phylum Arthropoda; class Insecta; order Lepidoptera; family Noctuidae; genus Mamestra; species Mamestra configurata. The sequence continues at coordinate 15,897 of NDFZ01004071.1, forward strand.
CCACTCGACAACAACTCTGTCCGCTGGCGTACGGAAGTACGTCACGTGTTTACTTGATACGAAACACTAAAATGAGCTTAATCTCATAACGTTAACATTGTAAATTTGTCAAATTGTAAAAGAATAATTATCATAAATAAACAATAGTGGTTTATCGAAGTAAATCGTTTTAAAACCAAAATAACATGCCATAATTTGTATTGGATAAGTCCAACGGTTACTATTATTGAAATAAGTTGCCAAAAATCAATTCGCGTGGACACAGAGTACTCTATAAATCATGATTTGATTTATTAGACAATATTTTATACTAACAATCACTTAAATTAACAATAAGAAAACAAAACAATTATTTTTGCATAGTTTGTCAACTACCCACAATTGTAATTGGAAACCAACTCCGACAAATATATAATTATGTATATAAGGCAAAATCGACATCTTTTTTAGTAAAATTTTTGATAGACATAATTTTAATACTACGCACATCTTTCATGGGGTACTGTGTTAAATGTTACAATAAAATACGTCACAGAACTAAATTAAAGAAAATTTAAAATTATATTATTAAAAGAACGTTTTGTAAACAGCAGCATTATGTCGTACGCACAATGCTAAATAAATAAAAATAACTAAAATAGACCAAACGTGCGGTTTCTACGTATGTTAACTGTCTTATCTTTCTAACAGCATAAGCGGCTGAGCTTAGTCGCCCACAAGAGATGTTATATGAGGTGACTACCATGAATCAGGCAACTTGCTGATAAGCTCCTGCACTGCGCTTGTGAACAGCTTTGGTGACAGTGGATCTCCTTATTTAACTCCTTTTTCTACTTTGTAATTTGAAACAAAAAAGTATAACATGTCGCAGAGCTTTTAATTATGGTCAATGAGTTCGATATAAGTGTGCGTCACGTTTTGGGATTCTAAAGCCTCACTAACTGAGTGACGGTCTATACGGTCCTTGGCATAATCTACAAAGGCCAGATAAAGTGGTTTGTTAAATTCATTGTATTTTTCTATAACTTGATTGTAGGTGTAGTCAAATAATAATAATAATAATAATAACCCCACCGCTGTATCCCTACGTTGACGTCGTGGTGGGGCTTGCGCGCTTCAATGAACCCTAGATCTGTGCCGGTGGAGTTTACAGCGCCGAGACAGGTCTAGGGTGAGGGGCCAGACCAAGAGAGATACAATCCAAGCCAAGGTTGTTCACGCCAAGGGCTGCATGGCTAGGGGAATGCGCTAGTCGCTAGTGAACAAACTCTGGATATAAGGGGACCTCCAGTTTTATTCACCCTTGCCACAGTGAATGCAGGGCTCTGCTGTGGTCGACTTTGTTAGTCCCTAGCTACTCGTGGGAATAATTATGATAACCAGATCAAAAACAAAAAAACATATTCAGGCAAATAAGCCTACATCAGATGATGGAACATCATCAGTTTCATCACCATCCTCTCCTAGGTCGATCTTTTCTTCAATAGTATCTTCACCTCCTTCATATATACTACGCTCGTCAAGGTCATCTTCAATTCTTACAATAGGGTCAGTAGATGTTGTGTCGGAGGCTACTACTGCCAAAAACCCTTCACCCGCTGCTGGCATAACCAATACGCGTAAAAAATGGACCAAAGAAATGAACGAATTCATTTGGCGTACTTATCTAATCATCACCAATTTAGAAACCGAAATAAGTTCATATGTGACGTCATTGCATCAACAATTTATTAACAAATTTCCGCAAATGAATGTCTCGAAACAAAGAGTAGGAGATCAACGGCGAGCAATAGTTAATAATAAATTACTTTCGGCCACTACACTTGAGAACATTAGATCAGAAGTAAGCAGAGAGCTTCAAACAGACACAGGTAACTTAAATTTAACACTATCACAGTTAGATGTAGATCAAAACAATACACATTTACAATTGGGACCAAAAAGTAGAATGAGATGGTCAAATGAAATGAACGAAACTCTGATTAAATGCTATTTCATCGTAACGAAAATGGAAACAGATATGACTGTCTGGAGGAAAAAACTAAGAGTAATTTTCATTGAGCACTATCCGCTATTGTCATATTTATCGGAGCAAAGAATATCAGACCAAAAAAGAGTTATCATAAATAACAAAATGATAACAGAAACACGACTCCAAGACCTAAAAACGTATGCAGAAAATACACTAAACCTAACGAATCCTTTTAGCCAATCAGAACATCCAAATACACCAATAGCTACAGAGAACACCCAAACACAAGCGTCCATTGAATATGCGAATCAAACAAATACACAAGAAGCTGTAGTAGAAAATGGGCTCAGTTACTTGAATAGCATTGATGTTGAAGCCATTATACCCACCAATACAAATAGAAACACAGAACCTGGTACCACAAACAGCGAAATAAATTGGGAAAGAAGTCAAGAACTAGACGAAACATTCACACAAACACTACAGCATTTTACGAACATCCATCCAACAAGAAGAAACTACATACCTAAACAAAGGACATCAAAAAAATTAGCTCAAATAGTAGGTTACATCGACAACGTTATCCTACCAAAACATGTCAATATAGATACAGATTTCGAAACCTTACAGACAGTGATATACAGTGCTGCTTGGACTGCTGCTAAAATTAATGGAAGTAAACTGTCATATACCACCTCTAAAAATGCGATTAACATGAATCAGAAAAATAGGAAACCAAAATGGCAGAAAAGATTAGAATTAAGAGTTAAAGATTTACGAACCAAAATTGGAAGACTCACAGCGTTCATACAAGGAAACAGAGGTTGGAGGCTTGTTAGAGAGGTACACACAATATTAGAAAGCTATAGAATACATTCAACGCATGAAGAACCAAACACACAACTCACACACTTTTTAGATACACTAAAACAGAAACTAACACTTGTAAACAGTAGGCTAAACCGCTACAATAGCTGTACACTTCGCAAAACACAAAATAATAAGTTTAGGAACAACGAAAAGCAGTTTTATCGATCATTAAAAAATTCGACCACAAACACAACAGCACTAAATAATAATGAAAATAATACAAACTATAGACCATCAGTAGATGAACTGCGACAATTTTGGTCAAGAATATGGGAGAGGCCAATATGTCATAACATGGAAGCTGAGTGGATTAAGACAGAGACAGAAAACCATAAACACACAGAACAAATGGAGTTCGAACATGTCCCGATAGATACATTTCATGACGTTCTTCAGAAATTACATAACTGGAAAGCACCCGGTTCTGATTGCATTCACAACTTTTGGTATAAAAAATTTACATTCATTCATCCACATCTATACTATTTCATCAACAATTTTATTAAAGATCCAACAACTATGCCAACATACATAGCGGAAGGAATAACTTATATGATACCAAAAGACATCAATGACAGCGCCAACCCAGCAAAGTATAGACCGATCACATGCCTTCAAACAATTTATAAAATAATAACATCTTGCATCACTCAAATCATTTACACTCATCTTGATTCAAACTCAATATTATCAGAAGAACAAAAAGGCTGTCGAAAATTTAGTCAGGGCTGCAAAGAACAACTTACAATAGATTCGGTAATACTCAAACAGGTCCAGGCCAGAAAAAAAGATCTATACACTATGTATATCGACTACAAAAAAGCATACGATTCTGTTCCGCACACTTGGCTCTTTGAAATTTTAAAAATATATAAGATAAACCCTCAAATCATAGCGTTTTTAAATACCACTATGACTCACTGGACAACACGCTTGCATCTGACAACATTGACAGGGATTGTTGAGACAGAATCCATTAAGATCCAACGTGGTATATTCCAAGGTGACTCGCTTAGCCCCCTATGGTTCTGTCTTGCCTTAAATCCCTTATCAAACAAATTGAATTCACTAATGCCAGGTTATAATCTCCATTATAATGACACAACAGATGACATACGGACTGACCATCGAGACTGTAAAATTAACCACCTACTTTACATGGACGATATAAAATTGTACGCGTCTTTGCCAGAGGACTTAAATGAACTCGCAAACGCCACTGATCAATTTTCGAGTGACATAGGAATGGAATTTGGAATTGATAAATGTAAAATTAATTCCGTAAAAGCAGGCAAAA
>NDFZ01004071.1:22517-32609 GCA_002192655.3 Mamestra configurata
TATCTTGGGACAACTCACACACGGTCATCCGATCCCAAACTAGGCAGAGCCTGTGCTATGGCAACCAGACAACTGATAAACATACTTATATATTTCTAAATACATACATATTATAGACAAATTACACCCAGACACAGAACAAATGATCATGCTCATCACACAAAGATTTGTCCTGGGTGGGAATCGAACCCACGACCTCCGGTTTAGCAGTCAGGGTCACTAACCACTCGACCAACAGGCCAGTCCATGAAAAATCCATGGGCTATAGAAGATATCTAAATGTTGGTTTTGCAATAGAGATCGGTTGTGATGAAATGAGACCGAAATCCTACCTGTTCTAGGTAGGTGAAGGTCAAGCGTCGAAGCGATACGGTTCTACTACGGTACTGATATTTTAGGGTAACACTGAACGTTTTTAGAATAGGCCAGTAAGAAAAGCAGCCAATGAAAAAATTTGCTAAATTTTGAATAAGGAACTCTTTGTAAATCTGTAGATGTGTAATAAATTCATTATGTCATTTGTTTCACTCACTAATGATTCGCGAGAAAGACGTCCTTCTACGGCGACTACTTGGGCTAACGAAAGTGCTGTGCGGCTAATGATAGAAGCTGATAGACGGGTGACATGTCAACAAATTAGATCAACTTTAGGCATTGGTATGAGTCAAAAAGTCTTGAGCATAAACACTGTCGTTTAGATTGGTGCCGCTCAATGCTTGAAAAGTATGACAGAGGTGACTCGAATGCTGTATATGGCATCAACACAAGTGATGCAAACTGGATATATTTTTACAAACCCGAAACATTTTGTAAACAAGTATATTACAAATTAGATGGTTAAATTCAGTTGAAACATGCTGCCGTTCGATTCTGTAAACATGTCGAAAACATGAAAACATGTGAAGTGATCACGAGGTGAGCTGCAGCTTCGAGATGTTTACAGAGTCCAGCTGCTCCATAGGACAATCAAGGGTGTAGAGTAAATCAAACTGGTTGACATAATGTATTTAACTATACATGGAATTTTTCCATTAAATAACTCACCCATTTTTTTATTTTTTTAAGGATGGAAAATCATCAAATGACTTTTTCCGCTCTGGGTGGAGCGGAAGGGCGTGTCAGACTCTTACTGACTAAAACCCATCCGTGTTCCTTCTAAAGTCCCAAGCAGGGAAGACCTCCACTGTATGCTCCACCGTGTCTTCCGGGTGATCCTCACAGTGCTGACACCCGGGCGTGTCCGGTAAGTACCTGCGTCAGGCGGAAGGATGCCGTGGCGCCTCCCCAGCTCACACCCTGCGAAATCAATTGTTTACAATATTGTACATATGTGAGTACCATGACCTCATTTAGAAAATGATTTAGTCTACCACTGCTGGTATATTTTTTTTTATTGCAACTAGTACATAGTGAGTATACACTAGGCGCATTGTCCTCACATATAATAAATTAATTAATGTATACTTACTTACCAAATTTGTTAAACTTTTAGTGGAATAGAGTTAGCTCTTTAGAACGGACGAACGGACTAGAAAAGAACGGACAAGAAACTCCACAGTTAGCTATGGACGGAACCCTTATAGGATCACTTGGTTTTTTGTCTGTCCGTCCGTCTGTCACAGCCGATTTTCGCCGAATCTACTACACCGATTCCATTGAAATTTGGTACACATATAACTTTTTGTGACCCAAACACGGACGCGTAACAAAAATAAATAAATTTTAAAAATGGGGTCACTTTTGGTGGAAATAAAAAAAAAAGTGTTTCCAACTCTACCGTGTGACATATCAAATCAAAGGGCTCATTATAAGTCTCATAAGTATTTTTTTTAATAATTTTAAAATATTCCATTTTGAAGTTATTAAAGAAAATAGATGAAAATTGAGCATTCGGGGGAATGCTTAATTTTCCTTATCTCCGAAACTTCTTCGCCTAAAATTTTGAAAAAAAAAATGAGATAATAGGTCCTTACTTATAGATTACATGAAAATTTATATGAAGTCGATAAATCTTAACCGACTTCAACAAAAGGAGGAGATTCTATGTTCGACTGTATGTATTTTTTATGTATGTTTTCCGATTTCTCCGCCAATTGTGGACCGATTTTCAAAATTATTTTTTATTCAAAAGACTATACTCCTGAGATGATGGTCTCATTGTCACCAAGTTAGAATCTGATGATGGAATCCCAGGGAAATCGAGGCAAACCTCAAATTTTATGGGCGCTTACAAAGTTTTCATATACTTTCTAACGCAATTTTGATATTTTTGTCTGGTAATTATCATCAGATGTTGCTGAGCTGAAGATGGAAGGTATAAGTCAGGATCTGATGATGGGATTTCAGGAAAATTAAGACAACCCTCAAATGTTATGGGCATTGTTTGAAACAGTATACTTCCCATGTGTTCCCATGGTCATCAGCTCAGGATCTGATGATGGGATCTTGGAGAAATCGAGGGAACTCTTTCTTTTTCTATTTGTGTATTTTTTTCAAGAGTAATTTTTGGAGTGTTCTTCATCAAATCATCATCAAATTTAAATGGCACTTAAATTTGGTGAAGATTTGATGAAGAACTTTGGAGATAGGCAACGGAACTCTTCAATAAATGATAGCAAATGGACCGGGATTGCTGAAATTGCAATATCTGTTTATTGTTTACACCAGTTCACAACTTAACATTACGCCGGTACGCTGTGGCGAGGTAATTGGTGAGGTAAAAGTATACTAGGGTGACCTGTACACATGGTCACCCTGGTATACCTTTACATCGCCAATTATGTTAAATTTCCATGTTTTTTAGGGTTATATTTTTGTGTGTGAATCACTTTGCGTTGGACGATTAAAATCAATAAAATCTAGGAAATGTAAAGTGAAAAAATGTTGTTTGGGTTAATAGGGCATCAAAAGAAAGGCCGTATTTAGGATTTAAATATAATGATTTATTATATTTTATTTAGCTGTGGAAGGTCGTGTGACGCGTCCGCTAAAGACGCTAAGAGAGTATACGAACTGAAGAAAAATATCAGGAATCGCTCAAGTGGATGCAGAGGGCTGGAATCTTTCTCACATATAATATTTACAAGTTAGAAAGATAGAGAAATATTAGCGTTGGTTCGGATTTATTTTTGTTAATATTCCAACAATTGTTAGGTCCAAACAAAGTTATATTTAACTATGAGCTGGTCTGGACTTGAACTGCGAAGGTACATAAGGTACTCCTTAATGGCAAATAACACAAATTTTTAGACTAACTCATTATGTAGTGTGAGTATCGCCACTTAAATGTGAAAAATATTAAGTCACGTTAAAAAAACATATTCGTCGGAACCCTTTACACGCGAGTTCGACTCGCGCTTGGCCTGTTTTTTTATTTCGAAGTCGGTTGTTTTTTTTTTTGTAATAAAGTGTTTTATTTTTCACTTTTTAGTGGTGATACCTGACAACTAAATTGGCAATATACATCACGGGCATAATATGAGTGGTTGCGCTATTTTTCATTAAGGAGGTACTTTGTGTGTGAGTCCATCTCATGGTTATATTTATAGTTTATACATACATATATCTACTTTGCTTTGGGATTGACATAAACCTCACAATATTCCAATTTACTAGATTTAATTGATGTTAAGTTGTACAGGACACTAGTTTATCTTTGAAGTTCAAAACACCATGCAAATTCAATATTTATACTAAACGAAAAGCATAAAGTGATGCGGTAAATCTCGGCCGGCTCGACTTTGGACACGATAGCTAATTTTATATCTGATCTAAAACTGTTGGCTATGATAATAAACCGCTATAAAGTGCCCGTAATAGCCGTTGATATAATCAAATAGCAAAAGGAGCGATGGAGTGGCGGACGTGTGTGGTACTGTTGTGCGCGACGGCTGTTCTGGCTGACGACGAATGGCGGGAAGTGAAGACTGCGCAAGGGCCGGTGCGCGGGCGCAAGCATCCCAGCGAAGATATTTACACTTTCTTCAACATTCCCTTCGCCACAGCACCTGTAGGTGTAAACAAATTTAAGGTAACCAAGCTCACAGATTTAGACATAGTTTTCGTAGTAGTTCGTGCGTTTGTCGTAGTATATTGCTAGAAATGGGATAAATTACTATTACAATTTTTAACGAATCGGTATCGTTATCGTTTTAGAAAGATATTGGAAGAAGTATTTGGTCTGCAGTAGGCAATTATCTCAGCACTAGAACAATTTAAATAAGTTTCTTGTAACTTATTTAAATTGTTCTAGTGCTGAAATAATAAAAAAAGATGTTGTAAAAAACCAGCTAAGTGCCAGTCGAACTAACGCTAAATAAAAAATAAATCAACCTATACTGAGTGACAAATCACATGACTTAAACAGATGATTTTGATTTTAATTGATTGATTTGAATATTGTTGATAATTGACTATTCCCTTATCTCCAAAACTACTGACCCTTTTGATAATAATTAAAGATTAGTTTTTTTTTTATTAATAGATTACAGGAAAACTTATAAGACATAATAATATATTGTTCAATGTAACCTGTTTTGAAAATATGATTTGTTCTCAAAATTGATATATGTACATAAGCACTAGCTTAAGCCAACGGCTTCACCGGCGGGAATGTCGGAAATTATCCCAAGGAAACATACTCTTGAGATAAAAAGTAGCATATGCGCTATTCCAGACTATAGCCTATCTCTGTGCCACATTTCATCCAGATCAGTCTAGCCGTTATGGCCTGATTGAGTAACGAGGAGGACAATAGTCTTCTTTTCTTTGATCAAAAGAGGACATTGCCCAGTGGGAGAGTAACCATGTAGTTTTTTTATCGTGGACATTAGTATACCGTGAAAAGATTTACCGATTTTCCTCCGAGTTTAATCAGTGTTCAAGGTGAGTTTGAGTAAAAGGTCAATTGACAATTTAGTTTTAAGCGATTGATAGAACACTACAACAAAATTGATAACACAGACGGTCACATACATTTAAAACTACGATAAAATATTACAACAATTAATGATGTTTAGAAAGCACGAATACTGACTGTGATGTTTATTCTGATTTTCGTTTCCAGGCGCCTCTTCCACCCCCAGTGTGGTCGGAACCTTTCGACGCTGTCGACAAGAAAGTAATATGCCCACAACCTACGGTTCTCGACATGGACCTATCATTAACAATGGTGACACAAGAGGATTGTCTAATTGCTAATGTGTATGTTCCAAACACGAACAAGAAAAACCTTTCGGTCGTAGTGTACGTTCACGGAGGGGCTTTTATTATGGGCTTTGGCGATATAATGACAGCGACGCAACTAATGAAGACGAATGACATAATCATCGTTACGTTTAACTATCGTGTGAGCATTCACGGGTTCCTTTGTCTCGGCACCGAAGACGCACCAGGAAATGCTGGTATGAAGGACCAGGTGGCGGCGTTGCACTGGGTACAAAAGAACATCGCCAGCTTCGGTGGTAACCCTGATGACGTCACACTTGCCGGTTACAGTGCAGGTTCTGCAGCAGTGGATCTCTTAATGCTCTCAAAGTCAGCCGAAGGGTTGTTTCACCGAGTCATACCAGAAAGTGGTGGCAACCTTGCTGCATTTACAATTCAGAGGGATCCTTTAGAAGTTGCGATAACGTTTGCCAGACAAAACAATTTCACAAACGTAGACAATATTTATGCTCTAGAAGAGTTTTACAAAACAGCTTCCTTGGAACTGTTAACTTCAGATTCATTTTACGATAGAACTGATTCTACTTTCATGTTTTCGCCGTGTGTGGAGCGTGATACTGGAGATGGAGCATTTCTTACGGAATCTCCTCTGAGTATATTTAAGAAAGGCAACTACAAAAAGTTGCCCGTGTTGTATGGATTTGCTAAAATGGAGGGACTGATGAGGGTAGATATGTTTGATATTTGGAAGCATAAGATGAATGAAAAGTTTTCAGATTTCTTGCCAGGTGATCTGAAGTTTGAATCTGAAGAAGAAAGGGAAGAAGTGGCTAAACAGGTCAAGGAGTTCTATTTTGGAGACAAGCCAGTCGACGAAAGCAACATTTTCGGATATGTCGATTTCTTTTCGGATGTCATATTTACTTATCCCATGCTTTGGGCAACAAAATTACAAGTGGAAGCTGGTAACAATCAAATTTATTTGTATAAATATTCCTTTGTGGATGAGAATGTTCCATTTGTGCCACACACTAACATAAGAGGTGCTGACCACTGCGCTCAGACGGCGGCCGTACTTGATGATTATAGTAGTAAACCACTAGATGAGTCTTCTTTGACCCCAGAGTACCAAAAAATGAAGAAGATAGTTCGTGAAATTTGGCACAACTTTATTAAGACCGGGTAAGTTAAATCAATCTGTTCAGCTGCGCTACGTGTACGGTTAAACCAAACATCGACTCCTAAATTAATCAAATTTCACACCTTCGGTAACAATGTGCCACTTCTTAAGGCAGTAGCGTATTTACCGTAAGGTCTCTCGGGTGTTTTGGGGGCCATAATTTAAAGTCAAATACGCTATCATATATCCTTATCCTAGTGTTCATCAAAAAGATGTACCCTAATTATTACAATCTAGCTATGTATTTAGACTAATTGGTAATTTAATTAAAACCTAAACTGTTATATTTTGTTTACTAAGAATGTGTCGAATGGCACTTTTCTTAAAGTCTCTATTAAGATTCTTATGTTAATTTGATAACACTTGTGCTACATTACAGTATTATTTGTCACGAACACTCGAACTCGAACGGTTTTATTCTTTTTAGTCTTCTCACTATGTCCGTGTGGTCGAAAAGCTGGATCGCCTCGACGTTTACATGCTGATGAAGTCTCTGTTTGTGAGCTTCTTCAGATTTTTGTACCACTTTTTCGATGTAATCACCTTTTAGTTCCGAATGGAGGTCTTCATTTCGTATTTACCAGGGTGCATTTACAATTTTCCATAGTACTTTGTTCTAGAATCGTTGGATGATCAATACATTGGTCTGTTTGGTGCCGCCCCACAAGCTGAATTCCGTAAGTCCAAACTGGCATCAGGATTTGTCTGTATAACAACAATTTGTTCTGCACGGACACGGTTTCTTCTAAGCATCCAATATATTCTTTTGAACCGTCGTTGGTCGAGTTCATCTTTTTTCTTCTTGACCTGGGTTTTCCAGCGTAGCTTTGCATCACAGGTCATACCGAGATACTTGGCTATGTGAGAACACAGTAAGGGATTTGTTTGTAATTCATATAAACTGAAAAATGCTGATGCTTTTTGTTAGAATTACACATAGACTTACGGTTTACAAATTTGGATTCTTTTAATTTAATCCTCCATTTTTTAGTCCAGTCATAAACTTGATTAAAAACCATTTGAACCTTTTCTACTGCTTCTTTGTGGCTGTTTCCAATGGCTTTTATGGCTGATCAGGAATCTGATTCAGGAATACCGCAAGTGGATAGTAGCTTCAAGACCGGACATAACACACTTCCTTGCGTACACCAGCTATTATTTGTTTTAGTTATTAATAAGCGTTTTCTTGTCTTATTCTAAAGACTATGTTTATGTTTAATGTAAGATTCTACTATATCTGCAAAAAGTTTCTGAAGCAGGCCCTTCTGTTTATATATAAGGTCTTCATGCCACACTTCGTCAAACGCTTAAGCTACGTCTAGAAAAACTAGAACAAACTTTCTTGTTTTCTCGTTAGAAAACAAGAAAGTTTGTTAGCGTTTTCTATTGTGTTATCTATTGTTGTGATTCTGTGCACTTGATCGGCCGTTGATTGTTTTTCTCGAAAACCCATTTTGGTATTGCGTGCTCTGGTATAAAGTCCCTGTGATCTATTATTGGTTGCCGTTTGAGTAGCAGCTCTGAAACTCAAAATCAGTGAATATGAAATCCGCCATGGGAAATATTATGTCTCTTTACTTATCTCCAATGATGACTACAAATATGCCTTTTTTATTTTTCTCCAATAAGTTAGATAGGAACTTTTCACTCTTCTAAGAAATGCAAATTGAGATGATTGTAGGTATTCAGTAAAACTGATTTACTAAGAGTAAGATGCGATACTAAATGTCTTGTTTTATATTTTCAGTATTTGAGTTTTAGTTGTTTAACTCTGTATGAATAAAAAATAAAAAGGCGTCCATTTTATAATATACCACTGATTTCAATCATTGGGTTCAATCGACGCCCACTTTAGTTTAAGAAAACTGGCGAAGAAATTGGAAGTTCATTTGAATGCTGTATGTATCTTTCAGGAAACCTGTGCCTGAAGGGTCGTCGTTGCCTGCGTGGCCGGCAGCAGGTGCGGACAGGTCACCACATATGGTGCTGGATGAGCCACTGGAACTACGTGGGGTGCTCTTAGAAGAGCGCACTCGCTTCTGGGATGATATCTACCAGAGATACTACCGGGATGCAGTACCGCCACCAAAACCACCATCCAAATCACGCGTTGAGTTATAAGAGAACGTTTTTTTTTTGTACTTACGCTTGTATTGGATTGACGTATTTGTTTATACTCTGTAATTTTTTCAATAAGAATGTAGGGAGCAATAACAGTCTTTTAGATTTTTTCTAGACTTTTTGTACCTACCACTTCCTTTAATTTTAGTCATTTTAACTGACTTATATTTAAATGGTGATTGGTACATCCCATTTGAAATTATCCGGGTCAAACTCGTTACGCTCTAGAATATCTCAATTGAAGGAACGTCCTCATTTACCAATCATCCTGTATATAAGTCACAATGTTAAATATATATCACGGCTAACATTACGTGTCCTGAACTATTTACTAGTTTCCTCGAAGAAGTATAAACAGAACTTTTTATCGCTTGGGCAACGTATGCCATTCTGATCGGTGACAAAGTGTTATCAGATCTTCGTCTTGCATCGCTCTTTGCGTCTATGGCAGATCAGACAAATACGACAGCAGTGACGATAATAGGTTAACGGCTAAAGTCATGACCGATGCCACAAAATATGAGGTTGAGTAAAATGGGCAAGAAACACACTATTTTGACGGATATCATACATAATTATCTATCCGGGCCAGCTACATTCCATTCCTTCCAAATCAGACAGGAAAGAGGGAGCGAATGCTTGTGGTCTAATTGTGTAAAGGTGGGTTCAAATTTGTGACATTCTATTGTGAAATTGCTTCGTGACCGTGTCAGCAACGTGCGTCTGTACTATTGATGTGGACGATATCTGTCACGCGAACAAAAGTCACGACATACAGTATCGGTGCGATCCACAGTGATATAAATGTATGGTATGTATCACGAGATAATGTGGACGTTGCATTTTTTATGTCACGAATAAATGTTACGTGCCACGCATAGATATAATTTCTATGGTGCCACGAGTCGATACAATCAATGTGGATCTTTTTCAAAAGATGTCCGCGTGACCCTTTACGTCCGCACTTGCGTTTTACAGCTTCGGTCACAGCCATGATCACGGGGTGTTGGTGGATTGCATCCCCTTTTTGCATCCACCGCCCGCCGCGCCTATTTGCATGAGAGTGAAATAAATATAGACCGGCAACGGTATTTTGTTGCGACTGCAGTCTACATTTGCTACAAAGCCGAGTGAAATTGTCGTACCAAGCTCCGTGACAATTGCCACGCAGTTCGGTCCGGCGAAATGTCACAAATGTGGACCCGCCTTAATGTGGTTTGGTATAGGTATGGCGATTGTTTTGCCTACGTATTTGTAAGCGTATCGTAGGCTAAGAAATCGAAAAGAATCGCAGTGCCTTTGCTGAAATAGATTACACAATTAGCTGCAGCAGGAGGTTACTGGTCCATAAAGGCCATGATGAAAGGTGACCTTCCTATGTCACTAAACCGTAAGCTGGTCAACATACGTATATATTCTGCCCACCCATTACCTATGGTGCTGAGACTTCAATTCACACCATAATGACTAAAAATAAACGTAATCTAACATACCTGCTTGCTTTGCAAAATAGGAAAGCTGGCGCTCGGCGGCCGCTGCCGTGGTAGGTACGTTTGCTTCGCTCGCTCGCCTTCGCGCGTAGTGTGGTCAGAGACCTTTTCTTTTTTTTTTTTTTTTTTTTTTTT
>NDFZ01004071.1:33394-50949 GCA_002192655.3 Mamestra configurata
TCCGCAATCCCCGGCTGGTGCCGGCCCGCCTCTGCGGGCCACCTCGCGTCGGCGAGGGGAGTGAGGTGTTTAACTCCCCTCGCTACGTCAAAGAGGGGCGCACGGGAACACCACGCGCCGCCACCTCGGGTCCGGATGAATGGGGGGCGACGGACATCCCCAAGTCCGCCGCCCCTGGACCCAGTTAGGGGGGCCGGAAGAGGGCAGCGTATGCCCTCCTCCGACGCCCGATGCGCCTGCTGCGGGCAGGGAGAGCGGTTGTGATCTCCCTCTCCCTTTCCGCAGCCTCCTTCTGCGCGATAACTGTCTCGCAGAAGGAGACCACCGCGTCCCAGGACTCCTCACCGCCGACCATAGCATGGACTACGGCCGGCAGCGAGAGGTCACCGCCTACAACAGAGATGAGGGCACGGCGCGGCTCCTCCCAAGCTGCACACTCTGCAAGCGTATGCCGTGCCGTGTCCTCCCGACAGTCGACGCAGTGGTGGCATCGAGCGTCCGGCTCCCTGCCTATGCGACACAAGAACCTCCCGAAGCAGCCATGCCCCGAGAGGACCTGCGTCGCACGAAACGTCAGAGAGGTGGTCAGAGACCTAACCTAACCCATACGTTTAGGATTTTACTACAAACTATTTACTGTCTAAAGAGTGTTTGCTGTAATAAATCATTTGATTACTAAAGATTGATTATTAAAGTTATTTTATACTTTGTAATGTATTTTTTTATTTGGAAGTTGGTTGTATTTTTGTCAAAACGTTTTTTTTTATACCTAACAACACCACTGGAAAGTTACAGGAAAGTAAAACACGCAATTTCATTTACTTGGATGACACATTTTCTATTTCCTGCAGCTATTTTGATGTAAAACCAAACTACTGAACCGATTTTGATAAAATTTCTATCGACCAATCGGAACGGAACGTATATCCTTTCATATGAAAAAATATTTTTTCTAAACGGTTCATAAATGACGGAGTTATGAGGTAACAAACATAAAAAAAATACAACCGAATTGAGAACCACCTTCTTTTTTTGAAGTCGGTTCAAAATGGGACTGCTGGTCACATTTAGGAGCAACATAAAAAAAAAGTTTTGACAAATAATTTACGGTGCCACGACTAGAAGAAATACTGCTACTAATATAGAAGAGACTACACTAGCGTTATACAGTGTTTTTTTCCGAACACGTCTATGTATCACAATAGGTACTAAGTAGCTTTTATTAATGAGAATCTACTCTGATAGTGTTTGCAGAATAATTCAGCAATAAAAGTAACAATCTACGTAGCATTTTCCCAACTATATTGGGGTCGGCTTCCAATTTGATTGCAAGATGCAGCAGTACTTTACATGGAGTGACTGCTCATCTGACCGCCACAACCAGTAACGTCAAGTGCTGTCAGATTGTCTGGCTTCTCACTACCCGTTTCCATAGAGCAAGATCTACAAATGAAAGCCGGGACCTACAACTTAATATGCTTTCCGAAGCATGGAGGAATCTCGATATGTTAAGATGGTTTACCCATCCACGGACCGACCTTTTTTTTTTTGTTTTTGCGGGGGGACATCGTCAACCACCCCGGTGTTCCATCTCTCACCTACATGCTGGGGATCGTGGGCACGTATGCGACTACCGTATTCCCCGGCTGGTGCTGGTTCACTTCGCGTCAGCGGGGGGAGTGAGGTGTTTGACTCCCCTCGCTACGTCAAAGAGGAGCGCACGGGAAAACCACGCGCCGCCACCTCGGGTCCAGATGAATGGGGGACGTCCCCAAGTACGCCGCCTCTGGACCCAGTTAGGGGGGCCGGATTAGGGCAGCGGCCTCCACCGACGCCCGATGCGCCTGCTGCGGGCCGGAAGGTGGTTTGTAATTTCCCTCTCCCTTTCCGCAGCCTCCTTCTGCGCGATAAGTGTTTCGCAGGAGACCACCCGGCCAGCGTTGTTTAACCTAGAAGATCGACCCGTGCGGCTGTTATTATTTAGCCTCGCAGTAGAATAAGTAACCTACTTAATGTTAAAATTAATTTATGTTGGTAAACAAGGTATACAGTTTCATCGCTTGTCCTGTATAACGACGTCATCAAGGAATCAACGGCCGTGCCGTAGGAAATTTAATACTACAAACAGTTGTCTCTTGTTTTTGTACTTGATTGAAATCCACACTACATGGCCGCCGGCCGTTCCGCCGCTGGTTTTGTGCACGACCTGTTTATGCATAGTCATGCTTACAACGCAACATTCTTGACTATCGCTACTGATAATGGTCGCATGGTGTTTCTGTGTCTTGTTGTTAGTCAATCTGCAATCGTAGCGATGGAGTGGCGGACGTGTGTGGTGCTGTGGTGCGTGACGGCTGTTCTGGCTGACGGCGAGTGGCGGGAAGTGAAAACTGCGCAAGGGCCGGTGCGCGGGCGCAAGCACCCCAGCGAGGATCTATACGTCTTCTACAATATTCCCTACGCTACAGCACCTACGGGCGTAGATAAATTCAAGGTTTGTTCAAAGACTTTTTCGTTTCATTTTCTAATATAGGTATTTTATAGATTTTCGTGAAAAACAGAGATTAGAAATATTTTTTACCTGTTCCTATTTAAATGAGTTTCTATAGGTTGCTAAATGAAATCTATTGAGAGATTGTTACATTTTGAGCATTTAGTTTATTAAAATAAAATGTGAATTGCAATTAAAAATGTTGAACCACTTTCAACCAAAACTGACTAGGTAATAACATACATAAGCTGCTTTTATATTTTTTATTTGTGTTTGATGAGTTCAACCATATCGACCTTGAAGTATTCTTGTTTTTAACGTCGTATTTCTTAGAAAATCATTATTGGTATCTTTGATTTATGACGAATTTAAAACACAGTTAGATACTGTAATGGTATGTAGGAAAGTTTATCACGATTAAATAATTATTGGGTAGGGCGATAATATTTACCACGATACCCACCATAGGACGCCTAGGAAAATATTATTGACTATGTAGGATTTTTGATTAATAAATGCATATTTTTTTTTATTTTTTTTATTTAATATGGGTTTGCTCTTGACTCTAGTCTAGGTCATAAATGACAGAGACAAAGTCGACGATGGAGCGAGCTTACCCAGAAGAAGCCTGTTCACTCTAATTTTGAAGAGCATATTAAAAAAACGAGGAAGAATTACACCAATCAATTTATAAAACTCTTCCGTTTCTGACACCCAAAAATATTGGTCGTCCCTACACTCCGTACTAAAAGAGGATTTCCCGAAATTCCTACGGGAACAGGAAAAAACGGGATAAGTTATAAAGTTACATGATTAACTTAAAACATAGCTATTTATTATTTTCGAAAAAAATAGAAACCCTTACTAAAATTGCAATAATTTAACCCAAAGTAGCAAAGTTTTGCCTAATAAATTCATCAAAACGATTTTCATTCATCACCCAGCCATTTCTGCTGCTGATTATGTGGTTTCTGGATCAGCGCAAATATCTCGGCAACGTGTGTCTTGTGAGGCACCATGTTGCAAACATTTTTTCTTTGTTTAAAGTGTCCTCTACCCATATATACCAGTTTTATTGCGGGAAATAAAACCAAAATGGCGACGGGGGCTATGCCACAAAGGTTTTATCTCCTTTTTTGATTCTTAATCAACGTGATAAAGGATTGATTGATTTGAGATTATGAAAATATGACGCATAAATGGCCGTATTTTTTTAGAACTCCATGGGAACGTAGACCTACGTATGTTTGATATGAATTTCAACTTGATGACCTCTCTGCGTTCAATTTTGACAGACTGACGGACCGATAGACGTTCAGAAAACGAAGTGATGAGGATAGACTATGAGGATTCCGTTTTTTCCTTTTGAGGTACGGAAACATAAAATACCAACGACTTGCCCGTAGGATAGCTTACTACCGTTATAAAGTACTGGAATAGTATAATATTTATTGTCGTGTAAAACAGTTCAGAGAATTACCGTGATCTTATACCAACTTTTTAATTTTCTGAACATGTGTTTTTTTTATTAAAGTAAAATTTATTATACATATATAAGCTGTGTACTTGTTTGACGATAAATATTGATCTCACTAGACGCTTAGTTGGCACTTCGTGTGACACAAGGGCTGGCTTTTATCTTGGTCAAAGAAAAAGCATTGCCTTCCAACTGCAATTGGTATAACGTACCTTTCCGAAACGTATGTTTTCGTTAACGTACAGAGTTAGAGCGGTTGCGTACTACGTCCGATTCGAATCCGATCAGAATCCGTCAAAATACTGTCCGAGAAAACTCGGATATTGCTCACGCACTATCTCCGATTCAAATCCATGATTACCTCCTTTCTAGACATACAGATGATATGGCTTCATACAATCCATCAATCGTTTCTTTGATCTTCCTACTCTTCTCTCTTATAATTTCATCGTGTTTATCAGTGTTACCGTGTTAATCAAAAAATAACTTCTAAAGTCTTAAAAACAATTTAAATTGCCATCAATTCCAGCCATGATTCCTTATCCTTGTCTAATTAAATTGTTATAAATTTTTTGCAGTAAATCCAACTAAGTACTAAAAGGGCCGAGTCACATCACCCCCCGCCCCCAGGCCCCTCTGCCTCTTTTTCCCGGACGCAGCTCGGATTCGGTTCGGACGTAGTGCGCAACTATTCATACAAATAATACTATGGCCACTTCGGTCCGTCAATAATCTTATCCGAAACGGAGGTTCTCGGACAGAAATCGGATGACGGAAATCGGGTGTAGTGCGTAAGCTACCATACAAATTGTTCTACGACTACGCCGGACCGTCTCTTCACGGATAGTGATCGGGTTCGGATCAAACGTAGTGCGTAAGCGCTCTCACATCCAAATTGATATCAAAAGCTCATATTATACGAACGAACTTTGACTTTTGATTGTTGTACAATGAAACAATCCCTTGTTAAATACAAGGGATTGTTTCATTCTCATCATCATCATTTCATCATCAGGGATTGCTTCATCTTCATTTGTCAGCGTCATTCGTCTAGTAACAATAATTGCGTGTTAAAAATGACACGCAATCATTATTATTTAACGTGCATAATTATATATGTTATGGTATCTGGCCGTTTCATAGAATCCTTAATCAATCGTCAGTTCTACAAATGTAGGGCATTTGTTTATGGTCAATCTAACTAATAGTTAAACTGTGTTTGACTAGGAATAATAACAGCCATAAAAAAACTGGTATGGCTAGAGCCCAAGGTCAGGCTCTATTCCCCTCTTGTTTATTCTAATTGATGGAATGCAACCATGGTATTGATACTGATTGTACCAAAACCTCGATGGTCTTACTCCGATTTATTTTCCAGGCACCTCTTCCACCGCCAGTATGGTTGGAACCATACGACGCTATCGACAAGCATGTGATGTGTCCACAACTCAAGGTTCCCCATCTCTGGCCAAATAATATAGTAATACAAGAAAACTGTCTCATTGCTAATGTGTATGTCCCAAACACGAATCAGAAAAACCTTTCAGTTTTAGTGCATGTTCATGGAGGTGGCTTTTTTATTGGCATGGGCGAATGGCTTAAACCGACTCAACTAATGAAGACAAAAGATATGATCATCGTTAATTTTAATTATCGCCTGGGTGTTCATGGGTTCCTTTGTCTCGGCACTGAGGACATACCAGGCAATGCTGGCATGAAGGACCAGGTGGCAGCGCTGCGCTGGGTACAAAAGAACATCGCCAGCTTCGGCGGTAACCCTGATGATGTTACCATTCAAGGTTTCAGTAGTGGCTCTGCAGCAGTAGATCTCCTGATGCTTTCTAAGTCTTGAAGAAGTCTAGAAGGTTTGTTCCACCGAGTCATACCTGAAAGTGGTGGAAACCTTGCTGCATTTACAGTTCAGAGAGATCCTCTAGAGATTGCCAAAACGTATGCCAAAGAACTGAAATTGACGAACGTTGACGATATTTTTGCTTTAGAAGAGTTCTACAAGACAACTTCTTTGGAACTGCTGACTAGAGGTCAGTTTTACGATAAAGCTGATTCTACTTTCGTTTTTTCGCCATGTGTGGAGCGTGATGCAGGAGACGGATCATTTCTGACAGAATCTCCTTTGAGTATCCTGAAGAAAGGCAACTACAAAAAGTTACCTATGTTGTATGGATTCGCTAACATGGAAGGACTGATGCGAATTGCCTTCTTTGAATTTTGGAAACACAAGATGAATGAGAAGTTTTCTGATTTCTTGCCAGCTAACTTAAAGTTTAAATCTAAAGAGGAAAGAGAAGAAGTAGCTAATAAGATTAAGAAATTCTACTTTGGCGATAAGCCGATCGGTGATGATAACATTTTGGGATACGTTGACTTCTTTTCGGATGTCATGTTTACTCATCCCATGCTTTGGGCTGCGAAATTGCACGTGGAGGCTGGCAATAATCAAATATATTTGTATGAATATTCTTTTGTGGACGACGATACTCCAGTAGTGCCACATACTAACATACGAGGTGCTGACCACATCGCTCAAAGTTTGGCTGTGATGGACGCTACAAATATGTCACAGCCAGATGAGTCTCTTGCCAGCCCAAAACTTAAGAATATGAAGAAAATAGTACGTGAAATTTGGCACAACTTTGTCAAAACTGGGTGAGTAACAAAGTATTAGCAACCTATTAGACCCAAGAATAGACTAAGTGCATATTGGTGCTGTCTGGGTCCCAATCAACACTGTATTAATGGAAAATTTATAAATTATGATAGCGCACGACGAGTTTTAAGCGTCTCCAAAGTACTTAGAGTAGAACTTTGTTAAATATCAGATCGTATTTTGTATGCGTACTGTAAAATATTCAACTTACCTATTCGATGCTCCGTGTCCATGACAATAACAGCGTAGGTGCCTGTAGTTGGTGTCTGAGGTGTCCATTGAGGACGTAAAAATTTAGGAAGTCGTGTACGTACCTTTCAGGAAGCCTGTGCCTGAAGAGTCGACGCTGCCTGCGTGGCCTGCAGCCAGCTCGGACAGGTCACCACACATGGTACTGGATGAGAAGCTAGAACTACGTGGGGTGCTCTTGGAAGAACGCTCTCGCTTCTGGGATGACATCTACCAGAGATACCACTGGGATCCAGTACCGCCACCTACACCACCGTCAAAACCACACGTTGAATTATAATGTGATGTACATTAAAGATATCTTAGCAGATTGATTATATTGATTATCTTGATTTTTGCTTTTGTCTGCGCAGGAAACTAAAAGGGTCTTTGGCCTGAATGTCGACAATCAAAAGAATCATAAATTTAATTTTTACTACCCGAATACTGATAAATTTATTGTAGTAGCGCAAGGAGCTTATGGCTAAGTAATAACAGTCGCTCGGATCGATCTGCAAAGTTGTCGATCCATGGATGGGTGACCGTCCATGTCATACCAAGACAAATCCTTGCTTAGCACGTAAAGCTATTGACCCCGGCTGTCATTCGTAGATCTTTAAAAGTCGTTATTGTGATCAAAAGTCAGAAAATCTGAAAATAGTCTTGCCAAGGGTAGGGTAACCTAAGTACTGGGTTTGGGAGGTAAGATAGTCAGTCGCTCCATGAGTCGCGTATGTGTCGTAAGGAGCTGGGGTCCTGCCAGGGTTGCGGAATTTGTTCGAAAGAGTCACCGCGACCCTGGAACGCAAAGGGCTTTAGAAGGAACACGGATGGGTTTTAGTCAGTAAGAGTCTGACACGCCCTTCCGCTCCACCCAGAGCGGAAGAAGTTATTTGATGATTTCCTATCCTTAAATAAAAAAAGAGCTCGGGTAGCGAGCCGCACTGCAAGGCAGTTTGGACTAAGATCCGACATCTTAAGACCGAGGAACGATCGTGCGACCTTCGTAGCCATTTAATCCAAAAGTTATGCAGTCGGTCTGGCCTTGGAGATTGTACATGTGTTTTCTCCCCATTTTGACCTATGGTGCACAGCCTTGGTCTTTTCAAACGTCCTAACTCAAGGTTTGCTGACGTGGTATGGAGCGCAGTATACAAGATGTTAAATTAACAGACCACGTTCGAAACACTATACTGCGCTAAAAACGAAAATCGTTGATGTATCTCAAAAAGGCTGCCCAACTTAAATGGGACTGGGCAGGACATGTCTGCCACATGCTGCGGTGACAACAAGCTGTGGGCCTGTAAAATACAGGATTAGTGCCCTGAAACAGCGAGACTAGGTCGTGGCAAACCGTGAAGGAGATGGCAGGATGACCTGGATGTCTTCAAACTCAAACTCAAAGCATTTATTTCAATGGAGAATGTTACTGGGTATGCAAAAGCGCTTGAAACTTTGTCACAGTAAAGCCTATGTGAATATAAATATACTAGTTTTTGTTTCATGCCAAAATATCAATTAGTTTAGATTTTATAGACATTCAAAAATCCCGTTAATTTGAAATCGCTGCGCGGTGGCGCTGCTTCGGTGTGACGTCACAGGTCATACACCTCTTTCCGCCCGCGCGCGCAGTACACGGCCGGAGACATAAGTGATAGATAACGTACTTAACGCTTGTCAGTAAATTGTTGTTTTATTTTGTTTTTGATTTAATTATATTAGGTACTGTTATCTTCATAGTGAAATTCACAA
The DNA here is from genome assembly GCA_002192655.3 of Mamestra configurata. Classification (NCBI taxonomy): domain Eukaryota; kingdom Metazoa; phylum Arthropoda; class Insecta; order Lepidoptera; family Noctuidae; genus Mamestra; species Mamestra configurata. Next base: position 42,011 of record NDFZ01004071.1, read on the forward strand.
CATGGATGAAGGATATGAAAAAGGGCAATCGTATAATTTACCCAAAATAGATGGACTAATGGTTGCCCACTATTTTGCAAAAAATAGTGATTTTGTTGCTGCCGAAATGCGAGGAGTAAAAATTAAAAAGTAAGTAAGCATCATTTTTGCCACATATGTATAGCAACTGAACTATAACTAACTATAACTTATGATAACTCATTATGTTTGTTTACAAAGTAACTAGCTACCCAATGTAACCTCACAGACTACTTCCCAAATCTTTTAAACATTGTTTAATCACACGCATCTTATATAATGATAGATAAATTTATTAGTTTGTTACCTATTGTTATTATGAATTTTGTTCGGACAGGTGTACTAAACCTGTTTGTGATATCGCACCTTATTACAATAAGTCGTACCTTCATAAAGTTGTTTTTTTATTAAGATTCATTTATGACTGTTACCTATTTTAGATCGGCACGAGACAACTATGGTGATGATGCCATAGGTTACGTTCAAATAAAAAGAACAGGTAACACTTGTACCGTAAAGTGTAGAGTCACACCAGAACACCGAGTACGTACAAAACCGTATCATTGCAGCTTGGTATGCGATGAAAATGAAGAAGAAATTTTAAATGTAACCTGTGATGATTGTGCCGCCAGCAAAGGTGGGTGTAAACATGCGGTAACACTTTTAATGTGGTTGCACCGTCGAAGCGAGGAGCCTGCAACCACCTCTGTGAAGTGTTACTGGAAAAAAATCGAAACTCTCCGGTGTCGGCACTACACTAAAAATGATAAAAGCTAAAGATTTTGGCCCTAAATCTCAAAAAATACAAGTACAGCCAAATAAAAATGATTTTTTTGACAAAGTAGTACTAAAACTTCGAGAGCTTCAAATACAGTGCTCGCTCTCACAGTATGTATGTGAAAAAAAAGAAGTAGAAAAAGTGTCCCTACATTACCTAATAAATATTTTCAAAAAAAAATATTTGGATTATGGTGTCGAAAGTTTTTTATAAATATACTTTACTTTTATTTCCAAATGGATCCAACCTCTTCATAGCTTTTATCCATTTCTTACGTATTTTAATATCCATTGGAAACAAAAAAAAAACTTTTCCGGTGCATTGTGGTAGTGCTTTTACATTTTGGCACAACACATGATTTTCTTGTATTTAAATTCGACCCTTTCGAATAATATTTGCGTTATTTCGTAGTGAAACGTACCGGAGCGCGCAACGTACTGCGTGAGTGTATGACTTGTGACGTCAGCGCAACGAGCGCCGGCTGGCCGACACTCGCGCCGTTTAAAATTCAATATCTCGGGAACTAAGTGACATATCGAAATAATTTTTACACACATTTTTTTTATTTCATAAAGACTATAAGAAAAGTTAAAAAACGAAACTAGTGAACATTCTTCATTAAACCATTACAGGCACTTTTGAATAGTCAAGGTCGGTCTGTCCAAAGACATGAAGACACGTTCCAAAGCGTAGATCTCTATGGAGAAGAACGTGCAAGAAACTCCACGGACACTCTTTTAAATCACTTTTACGAATTGGAAGGAAGAGACACAACACCGTGAGCATTTGAAGAAACGGATGGAGGCCTTTGCCCATCAGTGAGTCAGTACGACCTAGCAATAATAATAATTTATTTTATTTATAATTAAATAAAATAATTTAGGGAAATAATAAACAATTAATGCTTGAAATGATATCAATAAACAGGATGTATTTTTTTAAATGAGCGCTTTAGCGAGCGATTATGATTTATCAAAAATGCAATGATGCAGTTTTAGTCTTCATCAAAATAGGGGTCGAGACTCCTTTCAGTGTTTTTCGATATTCTTCCGACTTCGAATTTGGCCACCCACGCACACTTTAAAAATTCAACCTGTGTATCAAATTCCTTCGTTACTGAGTGACTAAGTGACTGACAGACAACGAACAGCCGAAACTACTGGTCGCAGAAAACTAAAATTTGGCACCTAGCTTCCCTACACTCTTTGCACTGAGAGGATTTCCCGAAAAACCTACGGGAACGGGAAAAAAATGGGATATGCGCGTACAAAGTCACGTACAAAAGCTAAAATAAGCGTAAAGAAATCAGATATTATTTATGAAAAACCAATTTCCGTACATGATATCAATCTGAGACTTGAAAAAACATTAATTAAAAAATCGTTTTCTTTATTAAATTGATAGTAAAATCGACGTTGGAGAAAAAAACATCATCATCTGCCTAGCCTTTTCCCAACTATATTGGGCTCGGCTTCCAGTCAAACCGGATTCAGCTGAATACCAGTATTTTACGAAAAAAACATGTCAAGTTGATAATAGGGTCATATTTTTAAGAAAACGAATTTCTAGTGTCTCATCAAGTTGTGATTATTACAAGCAAAGTTATCAGGGGGGTAAAAACAGCTCCAAATGTTTCCTGTGATATACACACTGCGTGCGTTAGGCCGGAACTTGGCCTGGCGTACTACCGTGTGCTTAGATAAGACTCGATTTCAAAATCGATACTGTTAATAGTCAGATGTTATTTTACAAAACATGTAGTATGAATGGATACGGTCAGGAAAGACCCAAGCTCTCTGTTCACTGGTATTCTCAAAAGACACATTGTTAGAGTCATGGATTATTCTGCAGTTCTGAAATGCTTGGCCTATTATTGATCTAACTTCTTTTATAGGCCGAATTTTTGGGGATAGGAACTTGGCCTTTTTTCACATTTCTGTTTTTTGGGGGATATTTTATACATGAGACACTGATGTCGAAATGTAACGTTAGACATAATAGGAATATTTGGAATGCCAAACTACGAACCATGTACTTAGATGAAAGAAACGCTAAGATACGCTGTTTATGCCCTACATAACCCTTCTATTTTGCCTTTGTCGGGTACCTAAATGCTAGTAAAAGCCACTTCAGAATTAACTGTTGGTTATGCATTCGACATAATTTTATGACATACATAACGTAAGCAATACATGAATACTTGAACCCTTAGGTGCCTTAAATCTAAATATCATGCTTATTATGACAATTAGTTACATAATCATGCTTACTATGACAAGCAAATTAATTATTACTGTTCGGTGAGATAATAAGCCGTTTATAATTATATCATGCTATTATTGTAAATCAGTTTACAAACGTAACGATGGAGTGGCGAATGTGTCTGGTACTGTTGTGCGCGACGGCTGTTCTGGCTGACGACGAATGGCGGGAAGTTAAAATTGAGCAAGGGCCGGTGCGCGGGCGCAAGCACCCCAGCGAAGATCTATACGTCTTCTACAATATTCCCTATGCTACAGCACCTGTAGGTGTAGATAAATACAAGGTATGCATACAATTTCGATACCGATCTTTTTTGGGTAGCAGAGAGGAAGCTGCTGAGGGTGCTGCTGCTGCTGTATTTTTACTCAGTTACTGGATTGTCAAGGTCATCGAAGTGACTACCTATCGTAATAATAATTTTCCATAATTGGGAAAAGCCTAGGCAAAAAAGTAGTTTGAATTGTTTTGATGAGTTCTAACTAAAGATTTGAGGCGAAATAAACGAGAAACACTTATAATGTTTATTTGGAACGAAGTTCCTTATCACACGTTACATTATAAACAGTTGGTGAATGAGAATTAGGCAGGAAAATGCATGACTTTGACCGTCACGACACTTTTGTCACTCAATCGTTGTTTATTAATAGGTGCTAAACACATTCAATTTGGCAAGAACAAAGGTTATCTCAGCAGCAATAAATGAAAAGCCTGAAAATTCTAAATTTGTAGTTTTATCACATAAAATATATACTATTTTCATTGATATACACCTAAGTGTATCAATGTATGGGACAACATTTTTGAAAAATAAAGTTCTACTTATGTTTTCGTAAGGTATGTAAATAAAAACAAGATGATGCTATGGAACCCTTCATGTCTGATTCGACTCGAACTTGGCCGGTTTTAAGATAGGATTGCAGTCAATGTAGCGCACTGAGTGAACAGAAACTTCTATGGTCTAATTCTGATTTATTTTCCAGGCACCTCTTCCACCACCCATATGGTTGGAACCATATGAAGCTATCGACAAACAACTGATATGTCCACAACCCAAGTTTCCCGATCCAAATATGTGGCCACAAAATATGATTACACAAGAAAACTGTCTCATCGCTAATGTGTATGTGCCAAACACGAAGGAGAAAAACCTTTCAGTTTTAGTTTACGTTCACGGAGGAGCTTTTATAATGGGCTTTGGTGAAATGTTTAAATATACACAACTAATGAAAGCAAAATATATGGTCATCGTGACGTTTAACTATCGCGGAGTTCACGGGTTCCTCTGTCTCGGCACCGAGGACGCACCAGGCAATGCTGGTATGAAGGACCAAGTGGCGGCGCTGCGCTGGGTACAAAAGAACATCGCCAGCTTCGGCGGTAACCCTGATGATGTTACCATTGCAGGTTACAGTGCTGGCTCTGCATCAGTAGATCTCTTGATGCTATCCAAGTCAGCTGAAGGATTAACCACAGAGTCATACCAGAAAGTGGTGGAAATCTTGCCGTATTTGCAATTCAGAGGGACCCTGTAGAGATTGCGAAAACGTATGCAAGAGAATTAAACTTTTCTGACGTAGACGATATTTATGCTTTGGAAAACTTTTACAAGACAACTCCATTGGAACTATTGAATCAAAATTTGTTTTTTGATAGAACTGATTCTACTTTCATGTTTTCCCCGTGTATGGAGCGTGATACAGGAAATGAAGCATTTCTGAAAGAATCTCCCCTGAGTATTTTTAAAAAAGGCCACTACAAAAAAATACCAGTGTTGTATGGTTTCGCGAACATGGAAGGACTAAACCGTCTTGAATATTTTGAACTTTGGAAGCACAAGATGAACGAAAAGTTTTCAGAATTCTTGCCAGCTGACTTGAAGTTTGAATCTGAAACAGAAAGAGAGGAAGTGGCCGATAAGATTAAAAAGTTTTATTTCGGTAATAAGCCGATCGGTGATGACAACATTTTGGGATACGTTAATTTCTTCTCTGATGTCTTATTTACTTATTCCATGCTTTGGGCTACCAAGTTGCACGTGGAGGCCGGCAATAATCAAATATATTTGTATGAATATTCCTTTGTGGACGAAGATTCTCCACTGGTACCACATGCTAACATACGAGGTGCACCACACGTCGCTCAAACGATAGCTGTTATGGATGGTACGAATTCGACAAATACAGATGACAAGTGGGCTTCCCCAACGTTTCTGAAAATGAAGAAGATAATCCGCAAAATTTGGCACAACTTCATTACGACCGGGTGAGCATTTAATGGACAGTAAAATATAAACATAATCAATTAACCGACGCTTTGGTGGCAAACTCAGCATAAAAAGCCTGCGGTAGTCGTATCTTCATTTATATCATTTGTTTCTTTCAGGAAACCAGTGCTTGAAGGGTCTTCGCTTCCTGCGTGGCCGCCAGCAGGCGCGGACAGGTCACCACACATGGTGCTAAAAGACCCACTGGAACTACGTGGGGTACTCTTGGAAGAGCGCACTCGCTTCTGGGATGACATTTATCAGAGATACTACCGGGATGCAGTACCGCCATCAACCCCACCACCAAAACCACGAGTTGAATTATAAAACAAATAATTGCTGATTTATTTCACGCTTCAATTGAATACTGTTTCTATTATAAGGCCCACTTGCAACACGAGTCACTATGCATTTAGTGCTAAGCTTAATTAAAACATAAATCTTGAGATAATTGTCAAAATAGACCGATATGTTTTAAATTCGTTCAGAGCTTTCTTAGGATTTTGTTGTGCAAGCGGACATAAGAATTTGAATCAATTGAATGTAATGATATTTTTAAGAATCCGTATGCGTTTTGTTTCCGCACGGAGATAATCTACTTTTATTTATTTTTTACTTAATTGATTAGTTAGTTCGCATTGTACAATAGGATATGACTGCTTATTATTAATTTTTAAATTATGTGATGAAAGCTTGTGTTTAAGTTCGTATTATTTCTCGATGAAAAATGTAACTGGGCATCTGTCTTTTTATCAATAAAATATAGGTACCTGCCTAGTAGACAGTACTCTTGTTTTATATATTTTATGTGTTTGAGTCACATAAGTGGTATTATCTAAAGAGTGTCTTGCGGGTAAGCATTCGTCCGGGTTTTCTCATATGGTTGAGTATAAAAACATAGAGTCCTGAGAGCAACAAACGAACGGAACAAACTATCGTAGTTGTATTGAATGTTTCCTATGACGTCTTGACGAATAAGTTTGTTTTTTAAAGAATGAGAATTGTGTGTTTCACTTTTAAAAGTGTGAATAAAAATATATTATTATGTAGGTACCTTCTTATTAAGCCCCAAACAGAGTGTGAGGCTAGTGCGGTGGCGACAGCTAGTCCGGGCGGCCGCCGCACGATTACTTACCCCATCGAGTTACTGGATAATACAAGTGGTATTATCTAGTAACCACAAAAAGTAGTCCTAAAATAGGTAGGAAAAAATTTGGTCTACCGGGACTCAGCTTGGGGGATCCGTGGTGGTGAGCTACCCACTTTGAACCACCATTTTACCTCATGTAACATGTAAGAAGAATTTAATTTTAGTTATTTTAGAATGTTAGAAAAGATGTCAAAAAAGTGCAGATAATAGTTAGAACCAATTTCTGCACTTTTTTCAAAATTTCAGGCTCAGTATATTTGGAATTATATTCTTAATAAATTCAAAAATATTTATTTAAAACTATGAAAAAAATATAATTAAAACCCTCACAATAAGCCTCATTTGATATATCACACGGTACAGTTTTAACACTTTTCTTTATTTCACATTTTCCCCTAAAAGTGATACCCATACTCAATTTTTTTTTTTTTCGTTATGCATCCGTGTTTGGGTCACAGAAGTTTTATGTGTACCAGATTCGATGAAAATTTGCTGTGACAGACGGACAGACAGACACCCGGGTAGTCCTATAAGGGTTGCGGTATTATAGTGTATAATCTATGGTTCCGTTTCTTACGGATATTCGGAACCCTAAAAATCGTTAATACAAATAATTAACACTTAACACAATGTTTTAGATTGCTTATTTTACTATAATTACTATTGCTTATAAACTAAAATAGGTAATGAATAAAACATACAATATAAAAAGACGAAAAAATATACCATAATAATAATTATTTAGGTATTTATTTATTTCAGACAACATAGTCCATATGAATGTATGGACACACACAAACAACAACAAACAAAATACTTAAAAGATGTAAGTAACAAAAACAGCTTATAGCCTATGTTAGCACTTATACACCACGAGAGACATTGTAGTCTTGATGAGATGCCTCATAATGGGGCACTCATCAAACTTATCCGTAATCACTCTCAGGAGGCTGTTGCTGCTACCACGCAATCGGGCAAGAACAGATGCACTCTTCTTGCGCACGATAGCTGCGAAGCTGTCGTCTTTAGCTTGTGCAAACATATCTGATGCGCTGCAATACCGTGGCAGCCCCATTAGCGCCCTGAAAGCGTTATTATACTGGACGGCGTGAATAGATGATAAGACACAGATATATTGGAAACTATTGAATTTGAATGGAATTTATTGTATACAAAACGATTTTGTCATAATATATCGAGAAATTATAATCTAATCAAGATTTGTTACAATCTTACGGAGTCTGCAATTTTTCGGCGATATATCCTCTACACGCAGTGGTGTAGGATCGCCTTCGAACCATTTAGGCTGCAATTAGTTTTCTTTTAGCAAACAACCGCAATCCTCTGCATTAAATTGTTGGCACTCTGTTTCCGTTGCAGGAACTTAACACTCTAGAACTTTTCGGCCCCATCAATCATCCGTTCTGCGAGCAATGTGCCCTGCCCACTGCCACTTCAGTTTGGCGATCCTTCGGGTTACGTCGGTAAACTTGGTTCTCTTGCGGATATCATCATTCCTGATTCAAGATATGCAGTCGCTCCCCGTAAAATACTGGTATTCCGTTGAATCCGGTTTGACTGGAAGCCGACCCCAACATAGTTGGGAAAAGGCTTCGCAGATGATGATGTAATTTCATATACCGAAAAACATCCGCATTATAAAAAGAAGGTATTTGAAACCTATGTAAATATGCGTTGTCATGCGTATAAAGACAATTTTAATATCTATTGCTACCTCAGAAGATAATAGCCGCTTTTAATGGGCCCAATCATCCAACTGTTAGTCAATTTGCAAACGTAGCGATGGAGTGGCGGACGTTTGTGGTACTGTTGTGCGCAACGGCTGTTCTGGCTGGCGACGAATGGCGGGAAGTGAAAACTGCGCAAGGACCTGTGCGCGGGCGCAAGCATCCCACCAAAGATATTTACACTTTCTTCAACATACCTTACGCCACAGCACCTGTAGGTCTGGACAAATATAAGGTACACTTTTATTATTTTGGTTTAATAAGACCGAGTCCGAGATCTATTTTTAATCGACTTAAAAAAAGAGGACGTTCTCAATTCGTCGGAACATTTTTATGTTTAGATAGGCAATGGAACTCCTCAATAAATGGTAGCAAATGGACTGGGATTGCTGAAATCTCATGTCTGTCTATTGTTTACACCAGTTCATACCATATCATCACGCCGCACACTGGTCCCAAATTAAAAAAAAGTGGACATTGATAGTAGACCGCTGATATTTTTTTTTATTGTTGATACAATGATAACAGATAAGGCAAAAAAATATTATTGTCCTACTTCAAATACTTTTCTGTAAAAAAAATATTTCTTTTTTTTTTGTATGGGAGCGATTACATTTTACTCAATTTCTCAAAAACTTTAAGCGATGTCGNCCATATCATCACGCCGCACACTGGTCCCAAATTAAAAAAAAGTGGACATTGATAGTAGACCGCTGATAT
>NDFZ01004072.1:1027-24252 GCA_002192655.3 Mamestra configurata
CAGGGGCGTAGCTACCGCGGTATCAGCCGTATCAATGATACTGGGCCCCGCAAAACAGGGGCCCCGATCATGTGGAAGCAAAAAATCGTAACCCTTTACCCCCTTAAAAGTTGTTCCAAAAACCCCTTCTTCCAAGTACTCAACAACATCATAAAAGGAAACCTTGCGCAAAATGTCATGTTCCTAGTCACAGTAGTTTCGACTGTGCGTCGAAATTTCAGTCAGTCATTCAGTGTTCCTTATACACTGAAAGACAGTTTAGGGCTTTATTTATATACTTAAAAAAACAGGACCCCTTTTGAGCTTTGCTGCAATCGGGTAAAATCGGGGCCCCAATTTTATTTTATACAGGGCCCCTTCGGATCTAGCTACGCCACTGCTACCTAACAATTCTTCTAAAGAATTGAGAACCAACTCCTTTTTGGAAGTCGGTTAAAAGGTTCAGATTATAAGATTTCATTGGAAAACAAATAACACTGGTAAAAAAATGTGTGCGTGTACTAGTGTACACACGTAAGAAGTGAAACTTATTTATGACCTTATTTTTCGAAAAATTATCTACTTTGTTTTCGTTTTTACTTTGTTAAAACAAAACAACAACAACTAATTGTTTTTTTTTTCCTACGCGTAATTTTGGATCTACCCTCATTTTTTAATATTGACTGTAACAGTACTTTCATGTGCGCGGTTTGCTAACTTATCGGTAATTTTTTTATATAAGTTGATTTTAATATCTGTCTATCATATCTACCCACTACGACCTGCGTGGTCTTCATCTGTTCAGTTGCTAAAAACATTCTCGGAAATCACAAGTCAAATAACTTGGTACCTACTTACTCTAACATTGTAAATGACATGCTAGAGAACATTATGAACTTAGGATGTAAGTTATATGTTCATCTATGTGCACGCCTCCACTAGTCATCTTGATCAATTCCAAGAGAATCTTGGATCCTATAGGTGGCGAAGAACAAGGGGAGCGGTTTCACCAGAACTTACAAACGATAAAAGAGAGGTACCAAGGCCGATGGGATCGGCATACATGATGGCTGACTGCTGCTGGGCTATGCAACGTGCAACGGGCTATACAACTAAATACACCTCATTCACGAAAGTTGCGAAAAAAAAGTTTTTATGCACATGATAATGTAATTTATGCTGTTTTTTCTTTATAAATTTGTTTTTCCTGTACTAGTCAAAATCTAGAAAACTACATGTAGGAAGTCAACATTTTTAGTATGGTCCTAAGTTAAAAAAAAAATATTTTTATTAGTTACCTGGCACCAAAACTAGTGTTGAACAGTGTTATCTACCCACTAAGGCATACCTAGTTTTAAAACATGGACCACTAGGTGTGATTCCTAGATGCACACCTAGATGCACAATGATCACATGCTGTCGTGCACAACGAGACACAGGGGAGATCCCTTTACAGTATCCCTAGATGTACCCTAAAAGGCATTGCCAAGAGACGGTTTAGGGGTGGTCCTTTAAGAGTTCACGTGACGTCTTTGATGTGCTGATGATGATCCAGGATGTATTTAGTGAACTAAAAAATCCACACTGAAACCGTTGTTCGTGGTGGTGGTTCTGTGTGAATTGTTTTGGTTATTCCCAAAAGTCCAAGCGCCTTTTGAGGGTTCCCGACGAAATAAATGTACCTACCTAAGTAACGTAGGTAGACAACGTAAAGATTACCTAGGACCACATGCTAGGATACAATTAAATATACAAAACTCGAATTAGCTACTAATTTCGAAGTAGAACTTCTGAAGCACCTTTTAAGGTTTTATTCCATTAACAAACTAGTTAGGCACGTACTTAGATTTTTAAAACATTTAACAAAACAAATGCATGAAATAAACACTTAAAACGAACATTATCTACTTATCTCTGTGTGGTGTCAATTCCCACAATTCTTTAAATTGTTGCTCGGTGTCAAACCCATGGCTGACCCCAAATTGAAACAGTCACCTGCACGCCCAGGTGCGTACGCGCAATTAATATCATCCTCTAATAATAGACACAGCTCGCAACAATAATTTATTTGTTTTATTGTCTTTATCGCTAGCGAAGAATTCGACACGTTAATCGCGTAAACCTAAAATATATTGTTTCCTCCGTTGCGAAATACTATTCAATATGTTCCCATTTATTGGACCACTTCTTTATCTTAATTGAAAATATAGAGAGATATTGAAATGTTTTTATTTTGTAGGGTGTATTAATTGTGTGAATAAACACATTTGCAATCTTATCATTGTTTATTGGGCATCAGCAGTTTGGGTTAATTAATTTCCTGTGGGAACTAATATCGCATCAAGATCGCTTTCCTTAGCTAAGTGTTTTGTGAGTGGACTCGACCTATTGGTTTAGGTATCTACCTATAACTTTAATGTTAGTCAAATTATTAGTTTCGAAAATTGGTTTTAAATTAAAATGGTTTCAGTTTTAAGTATAATTATGTTAATTTTGTAACATTTGTGGCACGTTTGGACTGACTTATGTGTCAATGTGTCCCCAATAGGTAACCTTTGATTAGCTAAGTGCCCACGTATTCCAACACGAGTTTGATTCAACGTGTGATTAGTCAGTGCGTCATGTGTTTTATTTATAACCGTCGAAGCTGTTAAAGTTATCGTGGAAGTGATCGGTTCGGTGGAGGAGCATGCAAATCACCGCACTACGCCACGAGGCGCATGCGGGTACCGGCGCGCTCCTCACTACCACGTCTACCACTGGGGGAGGCATGGCTTACATTTACATTTTAAATGTGTATTATTATTATGCAGTTTTGGTTACCATCAGAACTTCTGATATCTTTACACATTGTAAGAAAGTACTAATTGAAAACTGAAGGTGAGCTCAGTGCCAAAACCATTTTACATTACTAATTATCTCATTGTTGGTAAGTATATCTACTTAATCAGGTAGGTATTATGCATTCATAAATTCAACGATCAATAAAATCTGATTTTCTAATTCAATTAATTGTTTGTACACGTACCATACACCATACATACATACCGACTAAGTATGCGAGGGCGACGCAGTCTACGCCGTGGGGTACCCACGTTGGCGCAGCCCTCGGAGTACTTAGGCTAAAACCACAATTTAATTTTTTATTGTTGATTGATTGATTTTCACACTTGACTCATTACTGTGTTACCCAGTTACTGGGTTGCGGAGGTCAGATAGGCAGCTCCACGTAAAATACTGGTATTCAGCTGAATCTAGTTTGACTGGAAGCCGACCCCAATATAGTTGGGAAAAGGCTAGGCAGATGATGTCACGTTTTAGTATTTTTTTTTTTTGTAGAAGAAGGACAGTAGATATTATATTTCTTCCATTTAGGTACAGTCATTTTTGTTTTGCTGTTTTTCAAGGAGTCGGTTAGTTAGTCAGTCAGTCAGGTACCAATGTCCAGTGAAACAGGTTATAATGCAGTTCTCACTTAGTAGGTATATTTCAGAAGTAGGTAAGTGAGTCTCATTGTCTGAGAAACATTATTCCATAAAAATCTTAAAAAAGAATCGTATCAAGTAATCGTAGTTACTTACTCGCTATCAGCTTTCACTACGTTTATTATCTAAGAAGCCAGTAAGAGTGGCATTATCTTATTTAGTTATTAGAAAGATACCTGATTATCATTTATTTGCAAACTTTATTGCAAGCTGATAGCGCTCGTATTGATATGTACTTATTACGAAAGGTGTTTCATTTAAGATATTCCGTAAGAGAGTGCTAGAGATATTTTTTTGTAAAAATCGACGGAGTGATTCAACTTGGCTTCCAATTGGTAACCAGATTTGCGCCCGGGAAAAAAAATATCGACTCGCCACAAATTATACGCAATTCAAATGATGCGATTGGCTGTTGTAAACCCATTCAACCAATCATAGATAGATAACAAGCGTTTGACAATTTGTCACCATAGTGTGTGATGATTTTCATCCGAGAAATTGGGCTTTGGAGTCAACTTGGCTTTGTTCGGAAAATTGTAATTGCAGTCATTGTGTGGGCAATGGAAATTAAGTTAAGTTACACGTTAATCTGAGAGTTAGACGGGATAAACATTGCGCAAAATAAATTGGTGCTATTTTCCCCACTGCCACCCAAGCTTCAAGCTGTAGAGTTCAATGTCAGCACTAGGGTCGCGGCGCGGTCGAGCCATACGGGCGATGCGTCGACGATGACGTCCTCACATTGTTATTGTTTGCAGACCTCGTTGACACCACGCATCTCCATGATAAATATTTTCTACAAAAAAAAAGTAATTTGAAAATTTTGCACGCTTTAAATTGGCTATGAGTTATAATCCGTGTAGGGTGAAGCACAATGAACCCCATCAACCGAAAAATGATTAACTAGCGATTACACTGACGGATGGGCGGCGCGGGCGCACTGGCTTCTCTAACCATAGAGCTTGCAATCTACTACAACTCGATAATGAAAGCTTGAAAGCTCAGTGATGAACTCGCATCGAAAAAAAAATGTTATTTTTTATTAAATCTACAAATATAAAAGGTCTTAACACTGTTGAACGATAGCTAAAATGATTACCTACATAAAGACAGCAATCCCACAATCCTTCAGAAACGATCTAGGTACAGGGTCACAAGTTAGCGGATAGAGAAACTCTTGATCAAGGAAACTATAAATGTTCATCCTTACTATTATTCCCTGATTTCCCTGCGCTGAAAACAAGAACAAGAAAAGTTTTTTTTCTTATGTAGTCAACTTAGGAAATAAAAGCTTTTCATGCACTTACACCGTCTATTCATCCGACAAGCTGTGCTCTACAGTTTCATCCTTGAGTGGATTATTTACTATCTAGGTTCGGTGCTGAAAACTACTTACATAAGTATTACAAGAAACAAAAGCTCCTACAAGGCGTTGTCTACCCATCCTACACACTATGGAGTACAGTTTCACCGGTGAGTGAGCAGCGCGCTGGATGCGCCGGCGCACGTGCCGCGACATATGGCGGCGCCATACTGTTTGTTTGCCAATCATAACGGACATATTTCATCAGATAACGGCCCACCGCCTCCGACATATTGCCTCCATCTAAAACAATGTGTAACAATTAAAATGTCGACACGTACCCGAATTAATCTCGAGGGCGATTCGTTAAGGTTTTCAGCGGAGATGAGAGGGTGCTAGATTGATTGGTCATAGATTTTTATAATGAGCATCAATATACATTTTAAAGGACTAGTGATTCATGTGATAAGTTGTTTACCACAGAATTCGGTAGATAAGTGGATTCAATTGATAACGATAACTTAATCTATTTAATAAAACTGACAAGAGACAAGCGACAGTCTGTTTATTTCATACCTTCTCTGCTTTATTAAACAACATCTGTCGCGAAACAGTGACAATTATGTCAGTTTTTGACAAGTTTGTCGCATTTTCAGTTACCTATATTAAACAGGGACCTGGGTGGGTACTTGTCTACCGATAAGATTAATACAGTCCAAAAGGAATCCATACCTACATTGACTTACTATTTAAACCTGCGCGAATATTACCTATCTCATTTTATCTATCAAACAACCTTTTTATTTTCAGGACCTTGACCTAGCCGACAAATCACATAACGGTAGATATGGCCTGAGCTGAAATCATAGATTTTCCTATCATACCTACTTGTCATTACACAATACTTTCTCAACAGATTTTATTAAAAGCTTCTCAACGTATTGAACGTAGAAATATTAGAAATATCATACGACATGCATAGATTTACCACGTATCAAGTAGATAACAAAATAAGTGTACCACAGAAGTTTACTTTTCCAAATCAAACTCCGACAGTCAATTTAAAAATATCTTTGTGTCGCGTGCCGACGTTTGTATATTCGTAACGGTACATAAACTCGTATTTTTAAGTGCAAACAATTACACTAACACCAGGCTCGTCCCAAACTCGCGACGTTAGGACCCCTCGAACGAGACCAATTGATATAACCTGCAATTTGGAACGGGCACGGGTGCAGGCGCATGGTGACCATATGGCGCGGAGTTCGCAGCGAGCCGAGGGACGACCACCAAACCTTGCAGACCCATTATAATACGAGCCAAGGAAACCTTCTCACTGGAACCTCCTCAATTTCATCAATATTCATTGATTTTATCGTGTATCAAACACACTGATGACTATTCATTCCTATTTCATCTAATAGGTTAAAAGAAAACATAAATATAATGGCGAACATAATTATATACTAAGGTCTAAAATTAATAGAATACTATATTTAGTAAACATGGAAATCGTTAACCCGAAGATCATGTGATTAAGTTTCTGATTTACTTATACGATTGTTATTCTTCAGAGCCGCGCGTGCGACGGCTTTTGTTATGATTGAACTCGCGTTTATAAACCCAAGTCTTTATAGGTCTACGGTTAATTTTATTGTTATTAAAATTATTATAATTTACATAAATAAAGGTGGTATAGTCTGACCTGCAAATAACAATAACTATACATCTTTACAGTGAACGACAAAGAAGTTAATAAATTAAACATAAAGCTATCCAATATTATTTTGATTACTTGCCTACTGAAACCCTAAAGGTGTTTGCGAGTGAATAAAAACGGACTGAATAAATTTTAAACTGGCAAGCATGTCTGATCCAGCAACAAAGTTACTTTAGCCGTAAACGGAGTGCAACCCCACGACTTTTTTGAATGACGAAAAACTCTTCTTGAACTTTTTAGAACATCATAAGGCATCTCATAAAAACTGTCGCGGTTATTTTTTACACATGACTCTACAAGGAGAAAGTTTCTTTGAACTATTCCTTGTCTTATAAAAAGTTATAAAAAACTGTCAATAACCAGAAAAAAGGAATAGAAGTTTTTCACTTTATTTAATTCGTTAAGTTATTATTATTATTAGTTAAGATGTGATTATTACCTATAGTGGAGTAATGTGATTACATTAGTTCAGTGTAGGTTATAATCACGAATCGTAATAAAAATCATTAAATGCGCTGAGTCATAAAAACTGCGTATGCACACAAAACGATTAGATCGTTGATGTCTTTTGTACTGCGCGCATGTAAGGTCACACGTGAACTTGCAAGGTGACCTTTCTTATTAATTGTCAATCTGTAACAGGTGTAGGCACTCATTAATATGATTTTATATACAAAAATATTACTACTATTTGATTTTGATTTTTTAACATTGCATGTATAAAAAAATATTTAAATTCATGTTTGCAAACCCAACGTTTGGTTGGGTTGAGTACAGGAAGAAATAACTATTTCGGCGGTTTTCAGGAAAATTGCCAATGAACTGAGTCACCCTGTATAAAAATATTTACATACGCATGTATATGAAGACACATTGTAGGTGAGGTTATTTGATTCGCTCTAGAAAAATACACAAAAAGGTGGGTACTAACCGGAGTTACGAGGCGTAATGTAACATGTCAAAGCGAACATTCGTGCATTTAGTTAGTACGTGGATACGAGCACGAATATGATGCGTTTGTGTTTTGTTATACAAATACTTTAGGACACGGCATAACAAAACATGCTCGCTGCGAATGTTACATTACGCCCCGTAACACCGGTCAGTACCCAGCTTAAGATGCTCTTATAAAAAAAAAATTAAAATAAAATTTCACATTGACTTAAGCCGCGATCTTATCAGCCTTTATACGTCCCCTTTTATTTATTGCTAAGTAGTTTTCGTAAGCATTAACCTAGACTAAAATAGAATTGCAATCATAAATCACTATGCGTGTATTATGTTTTAAATTAAATAATTATTAACAGAAATTTCACGAGATAAAATGAGTGACTGAAAGAGAAATATGAAAAAAACGTGAATCTGCCCTAAGCTTAACATAACGTCTGGTTAAATGAAGTTGAAAAACCTGAAATGACGTCACTAAGTTTTGAGCCGTGGGAAAATGTGGAGTGAACACGAAATGAATAAATAAATAAAGCTAACGTCACACCGACGACGCGACGGTTAGCCCGGATCCTTGTAACGTCTAATGTTATATTGTCTTTATGTTCCATTATGCTATGTACTAACAGCCGTTATATAAGTGGCATTCTAAAGTGTTTTCCCATGTAAGAAACACGTGTGTTCTTTATTAAACCACTGAGTAAATTGGGTGTGAAGGGAACCAGTTTAGTGCTCCTCCAAATGAAATGGAAAGTGAACGGATGCCATCATATCGGCCGTAAAAGTTCTCTGATAAATGTGGTACACCATAAACCGCTTCTGTAATCGATCCTGGGATTACCTACGTTGGCTAAGGTATGCCGGAGATTGGTCATTATGCTCTGATAGGTCTTTTGCAGTTATTCAAATGATTTGATAAAGAATAATACGATACTGACAGTAATCTTAGTTCTTGTTGTTTTTCAGCGAAAGAGACAAAGAAAATCTTCGTTTTTGTCCCCATGTTACCTCAAGTTACATTTAAAACACATTTTATTTAAATTTTTTAATTCATATACCGATAGACAACACACAGCCCAAACCCCTGAATCTAGGAGAATAACAAAGATAATATTATTGTAAGTATTGGCACACGGATTGTGCTAAGAATTAACAAAACCTTACTATGTAGACTTAAGAATCTCTAAAGAAAAGAAGACATGCTGTGTATCTAAAACCACAAAGACTATTTTTATACAGCCTGAAGGCAAAATAAGTAAAAATCTGAACATATTTACATAATAAACGCGCGCTAGCTGTCCTACATCGAAGATGAAGGCTGACAGTCGATAGGTAATTACTACAGATGCGATCTCTCCAAGTAGACAGGCTTTATGCGTAATACACATAGATTTTTGCAGGTTTGGCTGCTGGTTTTGTCTTCTTAACGCGGTCTTAGTTAACCAAGTGTTAAGTTGTATTAGATTATTTTAGTAGTTCCATGTCACAAGATCGACTCTACATCTCTATAACTAGTTCTCCCTGGTTTGCTGAATGATCTCATTTAAACTGAAGCCATTCTAGCTCGAGTCATTGATATTTCAAACTCAACAAAAGAAAATGCAGTAGGCGCGGGCTCGTTGTCTGTCGATTAACTATGAAAGGTGGTCGTGGACACGCGACGTGACCGACGACGCGGCACGGGGCTGCTTGGCCGCTAGGCCGGTCTGCTGACGCACCCGCGCCGCGACAGCGGCTAGATCCCACCACTTACCGGCTAACCCATTTATACGCCGCGTTGAAAACAGGACTAAATGAATTAATGCAAATTTATACTATAAAAATTGTCGCAGGTGCGCCAGGACGAGTTCCAGCCATCGTCGGATTCGATTTAACGCGCTTGCGCCGCGCGAAAGTTTTATTTATAACCGCGTAGCTTGCTCAGCCATTACACGCCACAAGCACTTGCAATTTGGCGAAAAAATTATTCACTTTCTATATAGTCCAACATACAATTACAGAATCTATATGTATATGATTATTTAGAAATTGATTTAATCAAACATACATGGTCCTTTTCCGAAATTAAATCAATTAATGTCCACAAGTAAGCAATAAAAGGCCTATAAACTCTATAGTTTAAAACTTGGGTTTATTATCCACAATAAAGTTATTTTATTTAGTTCAGATGTGGATATTAAATTGTGATTATTAAATACCTAATTGCTTGCTATGAGTGCTTCCAGATTATGACTTTATACGTAATTGAAATCATAAATTTTTTATCTTCATTGATATGAACTCGCCGTCAAAGTAACATTGAAATTAAATAACTCTTTCCATCTGTTAATTGCTACAATAAGAATGTTAATAAAATATTAATATGTTTATGGTTATGCCGAATCTCTGCAAACGGGAGCCGTAATATACCTAGCCACCAGTGCCATTTGCCTGTAGAGAATAAAAATATGATTACTTATTTTACAACAAGGGAAAATCAGGATAAGCTTCATACGTTATAGATTTAATTTAATTCATAGGACTGAAGTAAGACTTGTTTACTAGGCAGGTTAGGGTGACGTCCGTTAGGTCATAAAGGCGACGGCAGATGTTACGACTAGTAGACTCGCTGAGCCGGGACGCCGCATCCCCGCGACCGACGCGTACGCGCAGACCTGTCGCACAATCATAACACATGAAATTCATGGCCGCACCTACTTATAATTGAGGCTTTGTTGTGCCACTACCACATGCCGTCGCCGCCGACACTTAATTGCAATTGGCTTTAATAATTAACCGGACAGAATGACCGTGGCGCACCGGCAATTTATTGGAAAACATCTTTATTATATTGTTGACGGCTTCTGATAAACAAAGAATGTGCATTGTTTTGTTATAAACTCGTATCCTCCTAAGTTTTTTATTCGCATTGAAATACTAACCTAGAAACAAGCAAATACTAAAGTCTTCCCAGACGGTTCTCAAATACACACCATTTGCTGCTGGCAATTATTGAAATATTTATTCAACTGTGCAATCTGTAAAATCACGTGCCACAAAAGACTTTTTTAAACATATTGTATGTAATTTTGTACATTTCCTGAAAAATATGGTTTGACTGAAATACAATGAATATGCTGTGCAAATGACTAAGCGCTTTAACAAAAGATAATTTAGTATAACATTCATAGAGGTGAACGGGAATGATAACACTGCCATCGATTTCCAGTAGCAGAAGTGTAGGTTAGTAGTTACATTTTTACAAACACAGAAACATGTTTTTTCAATAAAAATAAGTATAACTAATTTAACTTTACTGAATTAAATTTTTCAATTGTTTTTTACCTAAGTTTCATTACTATGTTACCGAAGTGTGTCGTGATGGCCAATGCTCATTTTCAATTCATAAAATTGTACTTTCTTAGTTTATCTTAGATATACCTGACATCTGTGAAGGAAATCGTTGCTGGGAAGTTTCTGCGCCACTTCTTCTTCCCAGCTAAAAACTAGGAAGTGGTGACGGGCGCCATTTTGAGGGATTGTCGTTGAAGGTCAAAAAGTGTTGCCACTCAGCCTAATTTGAAGAAATTACTTTTGAATTTAATTTCATCGTGAGGAAACCTACAGCTCAATTGCTAACTAATACAAAAAAAGCAATCGATCTCATATGCTTTGTTTGTCTCACTTCAATTAATTCGAGCAGAAGAATTTTAAACATATGAAGCAATGGATCCGGAATTCCTTAAGATTGCGAAAGAATATTCGATTTCATGAGACTTAAAATATGAGTAGGTGAGTGCACTTTGAGTAGGTGTGGTGATACATGCTCGTATCTTCTCTGTATGAGAAGAGATTTCACTCCTACAGTGGGACAATAACAAGCCCGTATTAAACTAACTAATGCTGAATTTAAAAAATATATAACTATAAATAGTTTCAATAGAGAATCTTTCTTCGTCACTAAATAATATCACAAAATATTATGCATAATTCTCTTATAAATAACCCTGAACGTAGTACCCACGTGTACATTTAGGTGGGTAATTTATATGTCGATCTACAATAATTATTGCTATATTATGTTAATTTATTGTACGACTCATAATACTAAATGCAATCATGGCTGGTACCGTGCTATACCCATAGGTACCCATAAAATCTTGAAAATATCTTCGTTTTCGAATAGCGTCATCCTATATACAATTTACTATGGCAATATGAAAGCTTAACACTGGCACTCAGCTTACGTTTTTGCATATCTTTACGTACGTTTAAATGGAATCGTTAAAAGCATTTACGATATTATGTTGATACTGTCGTCTTCAAAATGATTTTGTCTAAAAATGAGTCCTATGTGCGATCGGATTCGATTTATGGTATTTATTGTTTTTTTTTTCTGAAAACTTGTGAAGATTGGGTGGTAAACTAAATACCCCCTTAATAAATTGACTGTAGAAACTCGAGTTTTTAGGATTGTATTTTTACCTCACTAAAAACTTCCCAACTTTCGAAATATGTTGTCGAAATATCGAGTGATATGTGGGTTTTCATGATCGCACACTACTACTATCAATAGTTGCTCGCTAAATCCTAGTCGCTATAATATATTAAATACTGAAGAAACACTTTTGCTGTGAAGCGTACAGCATAATTTCTGTCAAGAAGATGAAGCGGTCAATGGTGGCACAGAACATACGTACGCATGGAATGATGCAGCTTTGATACGGTTACTTAATTCCCTGTACTTAGCAGCCATGGTTTGATACCTAATTAATACGGGGTAATTGCCGACATAAGCTTGCATTTTTCAAATTACATGCAGATATTGCGACTCGTCCATAAGCAATAATGCGATGGGTAGTTTACATAAATTTCTCATATGCATAGTTAGTGAATGGGGA
Organism: Mamestra configurata; assembly: GCA_002192655.3. Lineage (NCBI taxonomy): Eukaryota > Metazoa > Arthropoda > Insecta > Lepidoptera > Noctuidae > Mamestra > Mamestra configurata. Next base: position 13,340 of record NDFZ01004072.1, read on the forward strand.
ATCACTTTATGTGGTAGGTACAGATTATTTCTTCATTCGCAAAATGAAATCTATGGTATTTGCATAATAAATGGTGTTTTTGCTTTAATTGCATAAGACAGGATAAAACGCTCATGATCGTGTACAAAACAAACAGTTGTATGTTAACTTATCTGGAGTTCTGTTTTTCATGATTTTCGTAGAAAGTTAACGGTAACTGATAATGAACTACAGCATAGCAAGAAACAAACAAAATAGGTCAAATATATAAGCGTAGACCTACAAATACCTAATAATATTTGATTGTTATGTGTTGCATTACAAACACAATATCATATATACATACTTATGTACTTATTTATTGCAAGGTTTAAGACGCCGCCGATTATATTCTTGATCAAAGATCAAATAATCTATATCTATAAAAGGGAAACTGACTGACTGACATATTATCGCACAACCGAAACCCAATAGTTTCGTTTGTGTCACTAGGAACATGGAATTTTGCAAAAGCCTTCGTTTTATGATTTAGGTGAGCACAAAGAAGGGATTTTTGAAAATTCAACCTTAAAGGGAGTGAAAATTGTTTTTTTTTTGTACTTAATCTCTCAGACGCAGTCGCGGACGAAGTGCTAGTTAAAAGATAAGACACAAATACTAATAAAGTTAGCCGAAATATGCAATCGTGAGGAGATACAATTAGCATATACATTAAACAAGCCATTAGCCAGTCGAGACGGCGTAAGATTTAATGACGAAGGATCATGTTACAGGATCTAATGATGTCAGTACATAGCGCGTTTAATGTTGTTTGAAAGTGAAGATGAGCCCGAGGCGATGGCGGCGGTGCGCGGTGTAATGGTGGTGGATTGGACGTGCGCAGGCGCAGGCGGCGCGAGCGCAATGTGCGCGCGCGACCTTTTGCGCGTAATTACTAGGCGCGTGCGCTCTCCGCGCAAGTCGCACGCACCGTTCGCCGATGGCCGCTACCCGCTGCCTGCCGAGTACTGCCGACATATATGGAAACAGCTACTTAACAACACACTCGCCCTTTGATTAGCATTTTTTGTGTTTGATTTTAATCACACTAGTTTACAAAGTGTTTTATTATACTCAGTTGCTTTTTATCAATAAAGACTAAAATGCTTCGTATGTTTTGTAACCTGCCAACATGAGCATTGACGAGTAATTAATCATTGCTGCTGTCGTTTTTCATGAGTAAACAGCATAATTTAAAACTGTCATGCGTGTAAACCTCGAAAGCGTTTACCTACAGGGCTGTGCCTCTCCTCTGTCAGCTGGCATCGAGAACACTAAAATTCGTTTTAATTAAACGAGAAATTACTCATTTTTTCGATTTAATACGAAGAGACGATATATACGATTGAGTCTATCGACGGTTCCACAGTATTACAGTCTGAAAATTCTAATCAGAACTTTTATGAACCAGTCTGAAAATGTTGATCAAAGCTTGCAGATGTTCTTGATCAGCTTCTGTATGACCTATCTATTTATTACATAAATGATTTATTTCTAATCCGTGTCTTAAGAAGTGGTTTATGTGAGGTAAGTAGGTAGATTACCCTCCAAATAGCATCGGTCCATTTTTCTGTAATGGCCACTCAAGCTATTATGAATTTCAATTTCAAGTATTTGTCAAGTATCAAAAGTTAATAAAATTTTAATTAATTTTCTTTTCATTGGTGCAACTCAGTTCTTGTCATCCATTTATTGATCACTGTCTTTAGATATTAACATTAAACCATTTTCAATATCGATACCTATTATTACTTGAGAAAAATGGACAGAAAATGGCGATGCGTACTCAAAATAGCCACTGTGCAAAGGAAACGGTCTTGTCCACGGATTAATGACGGCAATTAAATCGGTTCAGGCCTGCGCAGGCGCATGGCGGGCGGCCGGCGGCCGGCTCGGACCAAAAGCTCGTTTTTTACTACGCCACCGTCTTCTAGACTGTACTTAATGAAAATCAATGGTTATGTTATCTATAGGTTGGTACCCACTCGCAAAATGATCAGTTTATACAGATTAAATACTACCTATCTCGATCCATATCATGAATATGTAAATCTGAATTTAGATGTAGGTTATGATCACAGAATAAAAAAAAAATCTGTTGAAAATTTGGTAGGTATGTTTGGTCAGTAAAATGCATTAGGTAAACAGCTTTTCAGACGTTTTCACTGTTAAATATCTTTCATGACTTTTGAATTACCTACACTGATTTCCAGAGGTGTCTACAGTATGTTACAAGGTACAGAACCAAAAAAAATGCGTGTCGAGAAAATTACCATAAAAAGTAAAATAAGGAAATTTTCAAACAAGAAGAACTAATTCTACTTGAATACACTTGATATCGGGCGAATGTCAATTATTAAGATAAACACAACCTGCAAATAACAATCAATACAAAAACAATAGAAACACGAATGCCGTTACCTGTCGACCGTTTTATAATTACCAAAGAGCGAGAGTGGATGCACACTTACTTACGGAGTGAATTATCGTGGGCCGCTTCTCAGATTGGAATCAATTAACTGGAGGCGACGCGCTCCCGGTCCCGAGCGGCCTTCGCGCCACCTGCCCGTGCGGCCCGCGGGCCTCGGGCCCCGCGCCCTGCCCCCGGTACCGCTAGCTGCTCACCCCGCGCACTTATCAAGGCGCGTGATTGCCCATTCATTATCCGCCAGCAAAATCGCGGCACCTTTGGCGGTTAATTGCGCTAACCCAATTTTTTGTATCCGAATTTCGAGTTGTCGCTCGGGATACCACATTGCGAAGTTTATTTCGATTGTCGTGTGTATGTATAAAATATTATGTTGTTAAATAAAAATATAGCTTTACACATGCCATTTTATTTCGTGTTGATGACGATTCTACTAAAATATAGGTTATATTTGGGGCATCTTATGAGTTTTATTGATCTCCGCGTACAACCTTTCCGTTGTCGATATTATTCGATTGCATACGATAATTGCCTTTAAGTTCTGAATGATGATGCGCAGCTGAGTCGCGGCGTAGTATATCTGAGCCCGAAGGACGTAAAAGCATGATTTACCAACAGTAGTTAAAACACTCATTAAGCGGACATGAGCGGCGACCGCAGCCGCCGCCGCGGGGCACGCGTTAACTCGCCCAGACATCTTCACTGAGCGTTTGCGAGTATCGCGAGCCGCCCAAACCAGACCCATCGATGCTCACAATAAAGCCTGTACACATTTTATTTAGTCATTTTATATTCCCTGTTTGCAAAAGATTTTATAACAATTTGTTTTTCATAATTTTTAGGCTGAGACAAAATAAAACCATCACAGAACACAAGCAGGAATACGCTCATTCAAGCTCATGATGCTCATTCAAGAAGAAAAATATCACAAATAATAATTAATAATGATTAATTTCACAAATTTTCGCCAGTGCTAATGCTGTTTCAGCTTATTATTCAACCACGCACGCACGGCTAAATAACGCGCGTGTGACAATTTGTCACAATAATTTTGTGATAATTTCGTACGAGAAACGACATAACTCTGTTTGTTGCACACGGGATATCCAGTATTCCTTTGTTCCCATGGGATGATTTTCAACATTCAAGCGAGCGAAGCTTTTTCAAATAAAAAATACGATGAATAATTGCAGCACAACTAAATTAATAAGTTTACTTAAAATTTGAATTGGCCTAAATTTTCTTTCAGCTCGGTTATGTTTTTTGGGAAGAACCACAAGTCGCATGTAGTAAAATTCGACGAAGAAGGTGTTCTTAAAGAGACACTAAAGTTTCCTGCGAAAACTCGCAAATGGGAAGCAACGTGTGGCTCGGCGCGATGTCGTAATGAAGGTGGGCCACGGCACAGCAGCTGAAGGTCCTGAAAAAAGGTTTCCTCCAATCATGAAATCAATGTGGCGATTTTTGCATCGCAGTCAAGAATATCATTTTGAAGGACACTAATTCTTTGATTTAAGCTTAAGCCAAAATAGGTACCTAAGTATTTTGGTCGCAATGATAGTATTCACCATATTTTTTATAACAGGTGTCATCATCTGCCTAGCCTTTTCCCAACTATATTAGGGTCGGCTTCCAGTCAAACCGGAAATGAAGCGGCTGCCTACCAGAACTCCGCAACCCATTAACTGGGTAACACGGTACTTCTGCCAAAGATCAACAAATGACAGCCGGGACCAACGGCTTAATGTGCTTCCCGAGGCACGGAGGGAACTTGGTAGGTATGTTAAGATGGTCACCCATCCACAGACCAACCTTGAAAAGCGATGCTTAACCTTGAAAATCGGCTAGTGCGGCTGTTATTCTTTAGCCACAAGCTCCTTTTTCCTCCTTTTTAAGCTCCTTTTTCCTCTTCCTATCGGTTACAACTTGGCGTAGGCTTTAGTAGAGTCTCTGGCTCGGGAGAAGGCACGGCTCCCTGTCGTTTCGTGCGACGCAGGTCCTCTCGGGGCATGGCTGCTTCGGGAGGTTCCTGTGTCGCATAGGAAGGGAGCCGGACGCTCGATGTCACCACTGCGTCGACTGTCGGGAGGACATGGCGCGGCATACGCTGGCAGAGTGTGCCGCTTGGGAGGAGCCACGCCGTGCCCTCATCTCTGTGGTAGGCGGTGACCTCTCGCTGCCGGCCGTAGTTCATGCTATGGTCGGCGGTGAGGAGTCCTGGGACGCGGTGGTCTCCTTCTGCGAGACAGTTATCGCGCAGAAGGAGGCTGCGGAAAGGGAGAGGGAGATCACAACCGCTCTCCCTGCCCGCAGCAGGCGCATCGGGCGTCGGAGGAGGGCATACGCTGCCCTCTTCCGGCCCCCCTAACTGGGTCCAGGGGCGGCGGACTTGGGGATGTCCGTCGCCCCCCATTCATCCGGACCCGAGGTGGCGGCGCGTGGTGTTCCCGTGCGCCCCTCTTTGACGTAGCGAGGGGAGTTAAACACCTCACTCCCCTCGCCGACGCGAGGTGGCCCGCAGAGGCGGGCCGGCACCAGCCGGGGATTGCGGAAGTCGCATACGTTCCCGCGATCCCCGGCGTAGGTGGGAGATGGAACACCGGGGTGGTTTTAGTCAGTAAGAGTCTGACAGACCCCTCCACCCGCCCCAGGGTGGAGGATTTCCATGAGGATTTCCCCCCGAGACCAAAAAAAAAAAAAAAAAAAGGCTTTAGTAGAGTACTAATTAATCTAAACATATAATAAAAATGTAACGGATCGCTGTCTGTACATGCAAGATATTATATGAGAAAAAATATTATTGGGAACTTTATCAACGCAAATAGCACCCAAAACAATGATTGTTAGAATTTTTGTCTGTGCGTTTGTGCACGCTAATCTCAGAAACACTTAACATTTAAGTGTTTGTTTCATGTCAATCGGTTCATAAATAAAAAAAGTTGTGCCCATTTAAAACATCACGTCGAACATTTGTTAAACTATAGATATCTATCTATTCTTTCTCTGTTCAGTACCATTGACTGAAACTTTAAAAATGTCTGCCCCAAGTTACTATTCCACGCGGACGAAGTCGCGGGGGTAAAAGCTTGTTAGTTATAAAGGTGAAGGTGAAGGTATATTAAGGTGAAGTCACAGTGTTGGATTATTTTAAGTGTAGGCTGGAGGGATCCTTTATTAACATAATTATAATCACGCCTTTATTCCCCTAAAAGTCGGCCCAAATATTCTTCCATTACGTAAGTTTAAAGTTGTTGAAGAACTTTTTACCATTACCAATAAAATCAAGACTCAGCAGCTATTGAGAAGTTTCTGGTTGAAAAACCTATTGCAAGCCAACTAGCAACCACTCCGCCAACCGCCAACCAATTAGTTGATGTTTCCTAGTTCTGGGAAGGAGTTTGTACTGTTAACATTGATTATGGAAAATACATTCGTTTCTTAGACATATTTATGTACATAAACGGAAAAACTTTATATCAAAAGAAAATGCTACCAATTTCTAAACTAAAAGACACTACAAACTATATTAATAACATGAATTTCGGAAGCAGTTTCGAAAACGAAGAAACAAAAGCAGAAACACCGTTTTTTTTGTAAAAACGTATTTATTATTTACTGTTTAGTGGTACTGTGGTACCCCACAACTATAACTAAGTAAGGTACCTTTAGGACTGACTTTATATCCATACAATTATATGAAACAAGTTGTATGTGTCTATAAAGTTTGAGGGTTGCCCTGGGATCCTATGATCAGATCCTGACTTGGTCACAATGGAATCACCTTAAGAATACTTACTCTATTACTCATTCGAATAGAAAACTATTACTCTTTGCAATAGAAAACGAATTTGGAAAACCGGTCTACAATTGATGGAGAAATCTGTGAATATACATATAAATATATTTACCTACAGTCAAACATAGAGCCTCCCCCTTTTTTGAAGTAGTTCAAAAATAAGGACGACAGAGTTATAAAGCGACTAGCGTCCTTTTTGCAGACTGATCAAATTCTAATCCAAGTTGCCGTTGCCCGTTGACTTAAAAGGAAAACCTTGCCTATCAATAGCATATCAATTATATTATAAATAGCAAAACAAGAATGACGGTGCACGTGAAATGTGAAAACAAGACATACTATACTTAAGTATTTAGGTTGAGGGCTGATCTAAAGAGCCAACAAATCCAAGTATGGTCAAACGTTATAAAAACATAACACGGGGCTTAACGCACCTTTCCAATCAATTACCAATAAATAGCGTATAAGATACTCGTAGGCTAGAGGACGGCGCGGCGACGAATTCCGCGCTTCACTGCCTGAAGCGTGCGCCTACTTTTTGCAATGGCAGGTGCAAGCGCATATGCTATTAAATTGTCAAAGAATACACGTACGCATGCCTGTGTATGCCTCTGATAGCTTCCAATAATCAAAAGTCATGTGAATGCCTGTGTTCTTTTGAAAACTACAGACGCGATTGTAAAGCTCTACTTACGCGCACACGCAAGCTTGAGCGCGCCCAGCAGTCGTTTACCGCAAACTTTAACTGCTGTATATTTAATAATTTATTGATAAAAGCTATAAATATGAGTATCTGAAACGCAAGTTTTAGCCGAGGGCTCGCGCACTCATTACACAATTACACATGCAGTAATCGCAAACCGCAACATAGCAGCAGTGCGCGGCGCGGCCTCGGCGCGGGAACATATGCGCACTCAATATGGGAGCGTAAGAATGATCGCAATTAGCGGAGAGGCGCAGTTTTCCGCTGTAATGAGCGGGCGTGTCGCCCCGAACCGCGCCGCCACCGTCGCCGCCGCACGACTCGCGCTCCGCAAGCTTTTACGGTTTCAGCAGACGCGCGCCCGCCATATGACTCGCCGCCGCAGACGCCTCCTAACTAAAGGCCTCCAACTGCTAAGATATGCAAATTGATGCCGTTCGTAACGGATGTTTAGGCAATAAAAAGTAACATTGATTTTGGGATTCCCTTCTTTTGCTTTGGAATATCTTAACACGCATTCGTGCGGTTGCACATTTTTGCAAAAAATGCTTTAGGATTTTGAAGGATATTTTTTTGAGAACCACGAAAACAAATTCCTTTTAGTAAACAAAGAGGCGTTCAAGCATAGCTGCTTAGAATTCAAGTACTGTCAACCGCACTTCAGCGATCACAATGAACTACGTCGTATGTATACTGCTACGACAAAAAGGTGCTTTCAATATCAAATTGACATCAAAGTTAACTGCTATCGTCTATTAAACATACATTATATTGAATCTAGTACCTCAAAGCTTGGACGTCTTTAATTTAATTAATTGTGTTACGTCGTTAATTGTATTTATTACTTCACTTAAAAACTGGCAATTATCTGGTCGAAATATTTTCTTGTGAACATTTAAATGTTCTTCATAATAGTACTTACTCAAGAAATTGTTTTGTGTTTTTTAGGGTTGCGTAGTCAACAAGTAATCCTTATAGTTTCGCCATGTCCGTCTGTACGTCCGTTCGCGGTTTAGCTCAGAGAAGCTTAGCACAAGAAAGTTGTTTTTTTTTAACGTCTATCCCATGGTGTGGGGTGGCGTTGTATAGGTCGTTTAAAATATTGAACATTTTTCTATCTAAAGATCCGTTTGCGAAATATTGAGCTTTAAAGTCCTATTTTAGAGTCAAGTGTACCTCCCCTCTGCCAGCTAAACGGTTGCTTTTGGAGACGTGAAAAAAATCATAGTAGAAGCATATATCGTCGTTGCAAATTTAAAATCTCCTTTGTGACATTTTTGTCGAAAATGTGTGGGAGGTGAGTAGGTCACTGGATAGCTAAAAATTTCGTAATAATTTCATAGAAAATGACGTCGTTTGTAAATTTGCAATCTTATGATAAAACTAGCTAGGTACTTATTTTTTGTCATGGTTTACGACATTGGTAACTACGGAACCCTTCACGGTGCGTGGCCCGACACGCACCCGGCCGGTTTTTTTTAATAAACTCACTTCATAATACTTCTACAACGCTGCACTATATCAGCATTCGGACTGCTCCGTTGGTCTCGCGGTCGTAAGCGCGACTGCCGAGCGTGGAGTCCTGGGTTCGATTCCCAGGTTGGCAAAAAGTGTCATTGGGCTTTTCTAATAGGAATTTCTCAGTGACAGCCCGGAGTTTGGAAGCCTCGGAAAGCACGTTAAGCCGTTGGACCTGCGCCAGATCTCTCTCTGGTCGTGTCGGGTTGCCGTCTCATCGGAAATGAGAGTGATGTAAGAGAGAGTGCACCTGTGTTTGCGCACACACTTGTGCACTATAATATGTCCCACGCCGATGGCTAGTCTCGATTGAGATTGGCCGCCATGGCCGAAATCGGAACAATATCTTAATCCTGAAATTCCAATGAAATATCCACAAACTTGGACCTGAAAAGTTCCTTGAGAACTTTTACATTACTTAACACTACAAGTTTTGCTTGCATTTTGGAAAAGCATCATATCAATTTTATCTTCCCTGCTCCTTTCCCGGTTCCTCGACAAAGCGTAGAGAAAGTGTTCACAGTCCCATACATCGGACGAATAAAAGCGGTACACACACTACTTACGGCGGGTGACGCAAGGCACGCGCGGGCCTCCAATAAATCCGTTAAGGCACATGGCGCGGGCAGCCCGAGTCGCGTGCGGAATCTTGTCTCAAGAGTGAGGGTGCTCCTTAGATGCGACATGTGTCGATTGCACTTATCGAAGTTAGAATTTTAACGTTAAAAATATTACGGTAACATGTTTTTAAACTTTTTTGTGCTACAACAATGAGGCATTGTGTAGCTCGTAGCAGCTCGTATGAAAGCTCTACGAAGAATACAGTTTTGAATGCTGTAAATTGGCAGGTTCAACTAAATATTAAAACAGCCTGTTACGTAAGAAAGGATTTATGTATTATCTAATTGTATTTTTCAAAAACATATTCTTAATATACGTATCCTAAGTAAGAGTTAAGTTTAAAGCTCATTCCGTTTCGATGGCCAAATTAACTAAATTTTATGTTTGGCAATTTTGTTTCTTGTGTTTGAAGAAAGCTTTAGCTCAAAAAAGCTTTAAAAATTTATGTGTATAAGAATAAATACTTCAAGGCCAGGAATGTGAAGCATTCAAGCTGGAATGGAAGCCAGTGATCAATACAAGCAGTCAAGCACGCAATTAATTAACTACATCTTCATTAGGGTTCCGTCTCTATTTAAAGATGATCGTATTTTACACGAAAGCTTTCAAAGGGCGAATCGATGCTGAAACGTGTTATGTAGAACTGAAAGACTTCACAAACTCAGAATTTCGTGCTTTTTGATGAAATTTGTTATGTGTAATCGTAAATGTAATCAGTAGAATTCAAAGATAAATATTAACTTTTCTGATAATACTTACAATGTCAGGATCTGAGAGTATCATTGTCAACCTATAATAAAATACTTACAAAACATAAAAGGACATATTTTATTTAAGGACGCCTCAAGTGTTGTGGTTACAACACGACTTGAGTTATTTGTCTCCAAATCACATTGCGTGTCGATATCTAAGCCGGCACAATGGGCGCATCCCTAAGCCGCAGCCACCTGCCACCCGCACCCCTACGCTATATTTTATTCCACTTAATCGTCCTTTCCGTTATATTACTTACCTGTTTTTATACATACTTAAAGCAAATATTCTCGTTTCTATAAACGCTACAATGTCTGATCGTCCTATTAACTATAATAGACACTTTTAATTGAGAATCTATAAAAGGTTTCGCGAACTGCTAACCGTATAAGGGATAAGCATTCATCATGGAAGCCGTGGCTCTCATCTGCCCAATTAATAAAAGTTGACTGTAAGGAATGGCGCGGGGCGACAGCGCCAGCCGCCAGCCCGCTCAGCGCGGCGACCGGTTCTGTGCCAGCGCCTGCAGCTGAAACATGCGTATCTACCCTTCAACTGTTTTATTTTGATTTACTTATCTATCAACCACGTACTCGCATACTTTATGAACGTGTTTAAGAATTTGCATGGTTTTTATCTGCTTACATACATCTCCACGCACTCCCTACCTGTCCTCTTTTGGTTTTAAATTTTTATCATACAAATCTTACGCTAACCAATAGCTATTAAATTCTAAATGATAACTACTTAGCGCTCAACCTTTGCACCTCGACCTAACTATACCTCTACTACTAATAACTGTCCTAAATTTAGGACACAACCTGTGCACCCTTAATCGACAAAAAAAATCGGGATCATCCAAAAATAAAAGTCACAACGAACTATGAATGAATAACAAATCTTATCAGACTGACTTATCAAACCCGGCTTCATTAATTCACCCAGAAATCGAAAAGGAGGCTTTAATTCGTATTTCGAACAAAGGGAGAAAACAAAAGAAAAAAAAGGAGGATAAAAAGTGGCGCGGGCGCGTGCCGGGGCGACATGTGCACGCGCCGAGGATCCGCGCTAACGGG
>NDFZ01004072.1:25068-51173 GCA_002192655.3 Mamestra configurata
CACGTCTCTTGGCGTAACACAACACGCAGCAACCAAAGCAGATTATCCGCCTAATTGAATTTCCCGAGATTGCTATTACAATCGCTTGATCAGGTGAAAATGTGATTAATGAAAGACAATATTCTTATAGCTGAGAATTAATAGTTGCCTTGCGGAAAACGGAAATAGGCGAGAGATGCCAATTTCTTGGTTACAAAGTTGCAACTTAGAATTTGACACAGTACCTTTATACAAAATACTACTATTTAAATAGGTACTTGGATTAGTAAACTACATCTTACATTTTTCAAGCAAATGTAAAAATTGTGTGTTTTAATACATTTTGTTTGTTTTTAACATAAAAACATATCGTTTAGTTTATGCTTTTCCGCAGTCCAGTGACTCTATTTAGAATTGGCTGACAAAAGGCTTTGCACCAGAGTGTCGTGTCGTAATAGTCTCACTTTGATTCTTGATATTGATAAATAACTAGAAATTCCAATAGGTAACGGTCCTGAGTATAAAAGAGTAGGTATACCAATAATTGGTACACATACTAATTACAAGCAAAATACAAGCTTTTTCACGCTGGTTCGTTCCCCTGAGACAATGTACTTTTCCAGGATAAAAACTTAGCAAAAGTAGCTTTTAACGCTCGGTGATAGTTTAACGCATCAGTGAAAGAATTTTCTTAATCGAAACAAAACTTCCAGAGATTATCTTTTACAAACATAGACACAAACAAACAATGTTATCTTTTATAATAGTAGCTAAGATTTATTGATATATATAAATATATATATATATACAATCTACTTGCTTAGAGCATAGAATAACTATGTAAGTAGGTAGTCGTAGTTATTTTTAGTCTCATAAATAGTTTTTATTGAATATTTTAATTGGAACTGTAATACATAATAAGGCATTCGAAGTGTCACGTAAAGTATCGATCGACAATTTCTCATGCGAGTCCTTAGAGCACCTTTCATCTGTCAAGCCAAGCGCAATTCACGAGAAGTATTACCTATTTATGCAAAGTTAATCAGTTTTTATTTCAAGCTTAAAGCGTTTAATCAGTAAATAAGTCTCTACATGGAAGGAGGTAAATGGGCTTTTTAAGTCATGATAATTGCTCAAACTTTAAAGATAAAGTTATTTCACAAACTATCCTCAAATGAGACCTCGGGATAGAGTCAGCTATCGAAATATAGTCGATATCAGTTTTCCAATGAAAGAAATCTATTTGCTCGGATGGCTTAGAAAAGTCTACTCGTATATCGTAGTGAGGCAGCTTTATAAAGAACCCTCTAATTCAGTACACTGACCTAATTTTTATGACCGACTTGTCATTAAATTCACACCTTACTTCCGTCAATTTACACATTGGATTAATTTACATTAAAGCTCTAAAATAATTGAACGAATCGTTTTGTAAATAAATAATATTAGATTCTAACGTTCAAAAGGCTTCTAAGTTAGTATCTAAGCAACGCTCCGCCCAGCGGTAGATGGCGACCAATAGCGCGCGGTGGGCGGGGCGCGACGCTTCGAGAAATCTAAGCCTCGTGCATTTAGTTAATCTCAGTTTTGGGCACAAATCAAATTAACTAGTATTTACCAGCACATAGATAAACCAGGAACATGACTTCGTCCAAAGCAGCGGACCGGCCTATGCGCAACTTTTGCAAACCTTAATGCAAGGGTTTTAATGTCACATAGGGAGCAACCGCTTATTTGCGGGCATTAATACTTAAAAGCCATTTTTCAGTACATCCTCTGCGCCGTCAACGTAAGCGCAACCAACAATTAAGTGCTGGCTGCGAGGATGCGACGCCACTCGCGAGCCACCTGTCAAGTGCCTGTTTCATCAAATCATTTCTTTATTGCTCAGCCTCCGTCCGACCTCTTTTTTGTTAGCAGAGTTTTGAAAAAAGAACGTTATTGTGGAAGAGCAGTCGGGTAGGTCGGGGCGCGCGAGCCTTATTTCAGTCAGGTGCCAGGCGCCAAACGCGACGCACCGCAGCAGGCAGTGACGTGTTCCGATCCTACGCAGCCTTACGATTTCGCGACGTCATATCGTTCGCTGCATTTATTATTAGTTTTATTTTATCTTTCTTCCTAAAATAAAATGACATTAGATGTATGGTGTATATTGGACTGATTTAAAAAATATTCTTCGTAGACCCTAGTGTTTTGTAGCAGTGAGTGAAATAGATTTCCGTAGCTTCGTAGAAGTTCCGTTTCAGGTAAGTTCTTTTTTAATATTATGATTTAATGCTTTAAATAAAAAAAAAACATCAGATAGAATAACAATGAGCATAAATTCCTAATAATAATATATGCTCTCTAAAAAAATCTTTATTGGGTACATTTTACCGTGACTGATGATGTCATCATAAAAAAACTAATCAGATCACCTAATTTTCAACTTATTATAGATACTTACGTGACATAAATACATTAGTTTTTCGTAGCATTTTTAAATTTACATAATTATGTTAGTAGGGAGGAACTCATATTTGAGCATTTATATCTATTGAGTATCGTACCGTAGTAGTAGTTGTGTATTAGGTACCTATAGTTAACCTACTTATTCCATTAATTATAAATTATATATATAATCTGCAATTCAATTTACACCATAAGGAACCTAAATAATTTACATACTTGCACAACGTAACTCTGCCACTGGCAAGGTGTCTATAACAATTTACATTCATATTCTTATAACTTTGAATTTTTGTTTCTTACTAATAAGTAACACATTTGCAATGAGTTAGGTGACATTTTTCTAGGCCCTCAATCTGATGTTTTTCCGTTGATAGTAAAAAACGAATAATAGAATGGAAAAAGCGCTGAAAACTTTAGGTACTTAACATACTGAAATTTAATAAGTGTCATCAATCGAAAGTTATTTTAATGAAGCTTCTCTACTTTACAAAAATACGCAGAGTGGAACCTTTGGGATCTTTATAGCCTGCATGCCAGGAAAATCTATGTCTTGCGCAATAAACGGAAGCATGAACTGCACAGTGCACACTGAAAGTCCTACTTTTTACAATTATTGACTTATGTCTGTCTATGTTTATACAAGCAACAATGTACTGTAATTTAATACGTACCTACGTCGTCGCTAAACCAAACGTCTGGAGATGCAGTGCCGTGCAAATAATCTGCAAGTATATATTCTCATAGCAATATACAAACAAAGCGAAACCAAATTTGTACATGTGTTCCGACAAGTTTAATACCTAGAAGTATTGAACACTAGAACAACCCGGTCAGATCAAACCACGGCCGGTAAAATATTTTCTGTGTCTGCGAATGAATCGTTTCTTAATTTGGTTTATTGCATTGTAGGGGCTTTTGTATTGAACTAAATTTCCACTTTTTGTATAACGCTTTTATCATGTTTTCTGAAACAAAGAATTATAGGTAAGATTAAGTACCATTAGTAGAAAAATCATGACATGCCTAAATAACTTAAAATGAAAATTGTCCTGACTAGATTTACCTACAAAAACATTTCAGACATCAAGCAACTCCAGTTTGAGCTCGTGATAAATAATGATTAATTTATGAATGCTCATTTTAAATATACGGAAAAAACAAATTTTACTTCGCAACCTGCGTCGTGAAACCGGAACCACGAATATCGATGAAATAATAATATTTTCAGTCAGTATCGACAGGCTGCAAGGCTCTGTATGCTTATAAAGTGCAGCAATCAGTTTCTACAGAAGTTTCAAACGAGATCAGTTACCTATTACCCTGTATTTAGTCAATACGACAATGTCATTAACTCATTATACAATAGGTAGTGTTAATCGCAAATTACATTGATTGACATTCGATGACAAGAATTGTCAATTAAATCTGTTCAAATAATCTGAGTCGGATTTTGATTCAATCTTTTTTCTAAGAAAACACCTGTTCGTATCAAAAGCGATAACATACGGCACACATAACTTTATAACTCACACACAGGTGTCTGAAACGATTATATTTATAAAAGAGACAATAACATGAGTAAATAAGGTAAACATCAATATAATTTCATTCATGTCAATTATTGCGCTGATTGATTTTCTCAACATTTGCTCGAGTTCCCACTGTACCGCAAGGAAAAAATGAGACGGCACTCGTCGCGCGGGTGGTAATTGCTACTCGCGATCTAATAATAAAGCCTTGCTTTATTGAAACAAGAAATTGCGACACACAACCCTCACGTTAGCCAGCTTGTTAGCCAATTAGTAGTAATAGCTCGAATCAATTGGTTTGCATTTGTAAGACAAGAAAATTGAGCCACCTCTTCGCGGTTATCGTGAATGTGATCGATATCTATACGTGAACTATCGTTAATAAGTCCGTTTGGGCATTATTGTAATTAGGAAATTTTGCGAATCATTGTCCGGCATCATTATTTATAATTTACGTCGACAAATGTAATGTCTCCGCCTATACTGGCGCTGGTGAGCTGCTCGAGTTTAATTCCTAATGGAAGCGCGGTGGATTGGTATGGAACACGCGGACATCCATTCTGTAAATATGTAATGTGTGTTAGTCTAATGAAGATTGTTTTACTCGACACGTGCATTATTAATGCGCGTACGCAGCGGGCGCCGCCGCCGCCGCCGCCGACCACTTCCATTATTCTGATTCTTCATTTGCTTGATTGAGCTTTTAATACGATTCGCTGTCAACAAACAAGCGGCCGGATTAATCAGCAAGGGCTGTCAACAAATACGTAGGTAGGCAGTCGGATGGACACTAATGACGTCGGTCACGTAAAACAAAGATGATATCGCAACTTTTGAATTGATCCGCGCTGACCGTAAAATCTTGATAAACGCGGTACCTACTTACCATCATATTGAGTTGTCTTCGTGAACAAGGTGACTGACAACGCCGCCCGTTATCATTTAGAAATGTTATGAAGGTATGGCAATTAAGCATTGGTATTACGTGGTAGGTTGGGAAGTGAGACGATAAATGTTAATTAGGCTATAAGTTATTGCAACTTATAAGTAATAAATAAACTTTTATAAACGTTTAACCTATTTTTGAATTTCTTAGGTTTAGTGCGTGTCCTTGACAAAGATGATGCCATTGACTTTAAAATACAGCAAACGGGTAGAAACGAGAAATCCTTGTGATATCCAGTTTTCCTTAGCGGGCTTTAAACCTTTTTTTTGAATGAATAATTGTGTCACTTTAAAAATGAAATAAACATTCTTCAATGTAAATATTAAGCTTATTACAAAAGCTATAGATCTATAACTGCAGCTCTTCAGAAAACTGTAGGTTCCCACGGGAAAGCAGAATGGTTGCAATACGATCGATCGATAAGGCTACTAGTCAATGACAATTCAAAAGCTCAGTGGTTTGTTCTAATTGGACGCAGAATGGAACTTAACATTGTGATGCAGGCGTTAATTGTTAAAGCGTCGTTATTACCTGTAATTTATTCACGTCGTGTTATTTTAGCTCCGTGAAACAAAACAGATTGCTACTTGAGGAATTTTATATTTTGTTGCCTGTACCTCGGTATTTTCTCGAAGGAACTTTCAGGTTGGAGTACCCATTCTTTGTTAAATTATCATTTTTGCCCTCAGAAACTTGTTGGAATTGGCAACTAAACCCTAATTTGTTTGCTTAGGATGTCTCGGCACGTGCTGCTGTCGCGACTGGCGGAGCAGTTCCAGCCATCGTCGCCGCCGCCACCAGCTCATCGGTTCCCGTCGCCTGAAGGCAGCGTGTCCCCCCGCACCCCGCCATCGCCACGCTCTCCACCGCGCTCGCCCGACTCTCTCTCACACCATCGACTGGATCTACTGCAGCTGGGAGACATCGAGATAGCCGGGAGAGCGCTCAAGCAATACGCACGAGCTACTGGTATGTTCATCATTCAATTGTAACATTACTCTTTATTTCAAGCCTCGGTTCTCCTGTTCTGTCAAATGTTATTGTCGTTTTTATTCAATAACGATAAAAAAATGTCAAATTGTACATGCACTACCGGAGTGTGAATCACTGTCGCCGATACAGACTTTGTTGAGAGGCTTTTGTCAAAAAGACATTTAATGCTTCTTCTCAACTGAGCAGGGATTCAGTCGAGAAGAAGTGACGAAGCGTTTTTGACTGCTAAACTGCACTTTCCGCTCTCCATCCAGTTTCGATTAGAACTTGTATCGCCAGCTAGAGTTTTTTTTGTCCAGAACTGGGTGCCCTTATGTACTGCAGTGGATTAGGAGCCCTGTACAGTGGAGCGGGAGTCTGGCCTCTTCTGATGCCGCGTGCCTCTCCGCAGTTCGTGCGACCGTCCATCGACCACGCCAGGCATACCCCGCCCAGAGATGGTAACTACCTTGCTTTTTTCAAACTTTCATCAACTGCTAGGTTACTGAAATAAAACGCACATTTGTTGTATCTGAATGTATTAAAAAATGACTGAAAATAGAGCACAATGTATCTTTTACACTAACTTCAACTTTTTTTTTTTTTCAATTTGTTTGGTCTGGTGCAAATGATAAAGTTAAATTAAATCATAATGTTTTCTTTAAATCATGTTATTAATAATAATCATGTTATCTTTTTAAGCCTTTACGCATAAGACATGTTACAAAAAAATGACATTAATATAGAGTTTTTTTAATCGAATGTGCGTCACTGTACCCTCGTTTTATTCTAGAACGTGGTGTCTAAGTGTCTGGACTCGTTGCAGCTGACAATAGATAACATGTAGTTAGTTAGTAATATTTTATTTGTAATTCACTAGAATTACATTGTATGGAAACTCGTTTTCAATACGTCAATACTTGACCCACATATTTGCAATTATTATAAATCGATCGAGTGCTTAAATCAAAGTCTGAAGAATTAATGTTTGTGTACTGTACTGCATGTCTTCACATTGGAATTCATATAAGCAGAGTAAATCAGCTCGCACTGAAAGTGTTTACGTGTTTCAAGAATCCTAAAAATGGTAATGAGATACGTTCGCGGCATTACAAAACATGGTTCGCCTCGGCCTCCTTACGTTGCTTCTCCTGAATAATACTCATTAGAATAGCTATCAGTGTAAGGCACCGATTAATAACTCGAGGCGCTGATATGTCGTCGTTTACATGTCGTTTACCTCCGCCGATGGAAGCAAGTGCTTGTTTCCTACGCTCCAAGGAAAAGCGAGGACGGCGACGTACCCGCCGCCACTCATTGTCGCCAAACGAAATTGTATTCTAATTGTTTCTTATCCGAACTGGTACCGGTTACGACTCAACCTCGTAGATAACAGACAAACCGGGCGTAAGAAACTCAATAAGTACTTGATTTTTATTTATTTATTTCAGACTAATGTTTAAACGAACTTTTAAGTGCCTTCGATAAGAAAATTTATTTGAAAGATTTAATTAAGAACAATGAAATAAAGTGGTTTGTATGTTATCATATCACTATCGGTTTTAAGTAATTGTGAATTGAAAACAAACCATGTTTTTAAAAACCGGCCTAGTGCGTGTCGGGTCACGCGCAGTGTAGGGTCCGTAGTTGCACGTCACAATTGCCAACTTAGAATAGTGCTTTTTGTTTGGTTTTATGAATATATTGGTCGACTATTACTCGTTAACTTGTAAAGCCTATTTAGCTATGATAGTTTTCCTATTAAATTCGTTATATATGCCACTACCATGAAGATTTCATGTCTCCAAAAACAACCATTTAGCTGACTGGAACACTTGACTCTAACAAAAATAAGCATTTTAAAGCTTAATATTTCGCAAACGGATCCTTGGATGGTAAAAATGGTTTTCACACACCCTCTTTAAAATATTTTTAAACGACCTATCCATCGACACCCCACACCATGGGATAGACGATAAAAAAATTCATTGCTTCTTTACGTGTAGAGAGAGGGGTTACCCTAAATATCTATTTTTTTTTTTAAGATTTTCATTTACCACTTTGTCGCCGTGATTAGGTGATATGTACCCATACCCATAACAAATTCCAACTTTCTAGTGCTAAGCGTCTCTGATCTAAACCGCGGACAAACAAACGGACATGGCAAAACTATTTAAGGGTTCCTTGAGTTGACTACGGAACCCTGAAAACCACGAATAATTTAAGGTAATCAATTCTAAAGTAGAAAGCGAAATAGTAGGTTATTTAGCTGTAACTAAAGACATTGATAAGGTTGGATTTCAGTAAAATATTTTTGGTTATGTTGGCAACATGTTGATGTCTCGGTTAGTTAAGGTTTGTTTTATAATAAATGTTGTGAAGATGAAAGGTATTATTCTACCTAAATAAAAATACGTATACCTGTAAGAATAAGTTCTGAAAGCACAGGCATAATTGGTTCAAAAGATTCGAATTGTCCAATCCGAATCTTTTGACAATGATATCTATATATATATATATCATCTTCCGTGCATGTAGACGAAAGTGTATGCAAGTTTTAATGTATTATTGAGCAAACAATGACGTAAAGTTGGCAAACACCGGCACACCTGTACAGATTTCATAAGTCACTCCTCAGACGCCCGATTTGACTCGTCCGACTTTAAATTTACTTACCTATAGAAGCGTGAAGAACAGTCGAAGAGAAACTGTCGCCACTCGCCGTCTGTTGACACAGTAATGCATACATTAACGATGTATTTCCTATGTAAAGCCTTTTGTACAACGATAAGTTCTCTTGTTTGTAGATGACGAGGAAGAGCTTCCTCTTAACTTATCAACAAAGAACCGTCAGATTTGGTCTCCGGGAAGCGCTTGTGAGCGTGAAAAAGTGGAAGTGGGAGATGAGTCGCCTATCTCCCGGTGGGAGGGTCACGACGACACAGACGCTCCCCTGGAGCTGGTGAAGAGATGCCGCAGCCATCCCGATGAGGCGGAACGGCCGCCCAGCGCCGAGCCGCGCCGCTGCCCCTCGGCGCCCGCGCACCACTCCTACCCCATCAAACCTTCGCCAGCAGCAGACCTCAACTTCTCTCTACTCCTCAAAAACGAAAACAGAAATGAAAAATCATTCCAAGTAAGTAATCAATACCATTTATTCTCAATACATACCTCTAACATCTAGATAGATAGCTATGTCCTCGAACAAGTTCAGAATAACTGTACAGTTTCCGTTCAAAATGCTTTAAAATAGCAAACCAGTATCCGTTTTAGTCTCTTTAACAAATCAAATAGCAAAAACTGCCCCTGTCTTAATAAGTAGTCGCGCATCGGAACGGGTCGCACCGTCCGCAAGCCGATGGCCGCTCGCCGCGCGGCGCTCGCTCGGAGCCTGCTGACTCGTCTTCTCGCCATTTTTATGCCTTTCGTTTTTTCTACGTGCTGCTGTTATAAAAATCCGCATCGGTTTTAATCAAAATTCCAACTTTTAATATCACGGCGCGGCAGATTATAATTGGACGAATAATTACCTTGTGTCATACGCCGATAAATATGTTGTAGAGCCTCTCCGCGATGCCTCACTTTATCATTTAAATAAACTGTTGAGCGTTTGTTAGGTATCTTCGATACCGAGCGGTTCATAATTGAAAGTGACACGACTACTACCTGTATTGAACAACAGAGAAAATAAAAGTTATGTACTCAATTTTATCAATAAAGATGGTATTCATAAATTGATCGAATACAATCATCGTCAATTAATATTAATTATATATTCATATACTCGTAAAGCTAAAAAATACTTGTATTTGTATTGACTAATTAGTATTTTATGAGGGAACAATAAGTTGTAATTATGATCGCATTAATATGTGCACGCAGTAGAACAATGGCGGGCGGGAGCGCGTGCACGCCACGCGACACACACGCGCCGCTCGCCTCACCGCACTTAACTACTCACTTTATTACGACTAAATAAACTAAATGACTACATTATATCCCATTGCAAATACACAAACAATCACGCCTTCACACTACTGATTTCAGAATATATTATATTATATAGCAATTTTTCCGGAGCTTTTTAAACTACTAAGAAACACGGTTATTTGATTCACGGTTCCTTATTTCACCCATTTTGTTCCATACTCCGGTATTCCTCTTTTGATATAATTATGAATCTTTAGGTAATTATTCGGGTACGCAAACCTAAATCGTGACCTATACTATAGGTACAGTCCTTCTCCTAGTTTTGAAAGCTGTAAAAGAAAGGTCGCATGCATGAGTTCGTGTCTCTAAAAGTTATTTCCATCAATAAATTTTACTACTTATTTTCATTATATTTATCTCCCCATCCATTTTTATCTTTTTGATCAACTTTATATAGAAAGGGGTTTATGTTAGGATTTCAAGAACGTTGTCTGCATCACATTTATAGCATGTATCGATTTTTATTTCATGTATTAAAAATCCCACATTTTTTCAGGACCAAAATAGTTACAATAACAATAATTTTTTAAGGTCATTTCATTGATCGTTGTACAATATGACACATTTAAAACACATTATAAGTAAGCGTTGGACGATGCATACACGCGCAGCGTAGCAGCCGCGTAGAGGGTTCGTAGACGTGTAATTTGAGTGTAAAATTGGCGCAACAAATTGGCGGACAATACTGTTTTGTTGATAAAAATCTGACCAAAACGATTGAGGAGTAATAAAAAGCTTCCAAAAGCTTTAGTTCAGTTGAGTGAAATTACAACATTGTTATAAAGAGAAAATAAGAAAAACACTACAACAAAGTATACAATAACTTTAATTTCGGAAGTCGGTGTGAAAATAAAAAAAAACAACCAAAAACACCGACTAACGAAAGTTATTTTATACTTTTTTTTGGGAAGTTGGTTGTATTTTAAAAAATGTTTTTTATTTTCCACTTTTTAGTGATGATACCCCACAACTAAGTGACTTTATTCACATGTCCGTGGTTGTACTATTTGCCGTTAAGGAATAACTTCATGTGCCTTTGCAGTTCAAGTCCAGACTAGCTCATAGTTAAATTGAATTTAAGTTGATGAGGTCACTGGTTTATCTTTGAAGTTCACCGTCCAATGCAAATGCAATATAGCTATAACTAAACCCAACGCAAAAGGAATCATCAAGATCAGTGAATAAACAATAAAGTTATGCCCGAATAAATAACTCCAAAAATATGTTAATTCAGATTGACTTGTTTGCATCTGCTTACCCCTTCACACCGTGCCGGCGTGATGTTATGTTATGAGCTGGTGTAAACAATAAACAGACATGCGATTTCAGCAATCCCGGGTGATTTGCTATAATTTATTTAAGAGTTCTGTTGCCTACCTACGAATTTCTTCATCAGATCTTCACCAAATTGAAACAGGACCAGTTTGTAAAAATACCATTCCAAACAACAAAATAATCATCCAAATCAATTGACAATTGGCGAAAATGTCGCTGAACAAACATTTTTCCTGGGATCCTGACTTATACCTGCCATCATCAGCTCAGCAAGATGAGATGTTGATTATCAGGCACGATAATCTGAATTGCGTTAGAAAGTATATATGAAAAACACTGTACGTGCTTTTAAAAATTGAGGGTTGCCTTCGATTTTCCTGGGATCCCATCATCAGATTCTGACTTGGTGCCAATGGAACCACTTCAGGAGTATAGGCTATTCAATAAAAAAAGAATAATCAAAATCCATTCATTCATTCATAATTGGCGGAATTATCGCATAACAAACACAAAAAAAACATACAGTCGAATTGAGAACCTCCTCCTTTTTTGAAGTCGGTTAAAAAGAAACACAACTTAAAAGTTTCCTGGTAATCATCGTAAGTTCCCATTAAGAATGTAACAGTCGTTTTTACCCCTCGCGAGTCGCGAGGGACCGTAGCAGGTTTCACAAAGCCGTTAATAAAAAGCCAGTTTCGTAAAAAACGACACTAGATTTTTTAAATTCAAACGGCTATCATAAAAAATCACCTCTACGTGGTGCAAGCCGATAACCATATGTGGATGGTCATACCCTAGCACCTGTGTTGTTTATAAGAGAGTGCATCGATTGTATAAAAAGGCGACCAAAAAAGTAGCGGTTTTTGTGAGGCGCGAGGCGGTGCAGCTGCCCCGCCAACTGTCACAGCCCGCTACGCGGATTTGTACCGTGGATTATCATACGCCGCATACTTAACGACTAACCACCCGACTAATAGCCCTACAACATATTTTCCCGTTCTTACGATTTATATCAGTGTACGGATAGCGACGAGATAGCCGGTTGTCTCCTCAGATGAAGCTTTATTATCATTTTCGCGCGTATTCTTATCGATCGATGGGTTTTGATTGAACGTCGCAATTTTTTTTGTGAAAACTATTAAGTAGGCTTACTTAACTTTTAATAGAATTTTTCAATGGACATACCTGCCTTAATTTTCGGTTTTCAATCATTAGGATACCGAAAGCCGTCGGAAAATTATCTTCGTTACGCCATTTTATGTAGGTTCAAAACATCTGAAAAACTATCGGTGGTTCAATGCCCTTAAAAGACGGATTGTTAAACTTAATAATGATTTATTAGAATAATCATAGGATTTTTCGAAAGTTTTCAACATTTTTGCAATCGGCGAACACGGTATTTCTAAAACAAGTGATTTTGAAATCTACCATCAAAACAAACCATGTCTAACATCCCTAATCTCTGTGTCGAGTAAATAAACTTAGTTAGTAACGAAATTATTCCATTGCATACCAAACACATCTGATTCAATAAATCTAAAGCAAGTCACAGCAAGTAGATACTTAGTTAAAAATCTTTTGTCTACACACAAAGCTGAACAGAAGACATTCTGTTTGCTTTTCATGTTTTGTGTGGAATTCTGAAACCAATGATGTTTAGGTACGTATGTCTGTCTTTGTGTCAGCAAAGCTTGTGGCATACCAACAATAACTTACGATTTAATCTTTCGCATCTTCTGATAATAATATTATCAAATCTAAAGTAAGTTTCAATTGGATGAATTTATTACTACACCACGTAGACTCTTCGCTGTACTCGTATTTTCATTGCCACACTAATCAATAAAATGTATGTACCTACCTAGCCATAACATTAAGTTCCTACAATTGATTTCTTTCAAAGTATTCTTTTATTAGTAATTCTCGTGAAAAATACCTTCGGATAATAACCGGTTAATAGACGCTAATTACTAGGTAATGAAAAAAAAATTCAAAGCTGATGCTAGATGGGAAATCAAAGAAAAGTGTAGAAAGGGGTAGAGGCCTGTTATTAGTTTATTACTGGCTGTCACCGTCTAACTGAAGGTGATAGACGCTGTCCGCGCCACGTTTGTAATTATATCTAGTGTCGTACTTGGCTATATTTCAGCCGATTTCTCAGCAATCGTCGTGGGGTCAAGTGATTGAATTGCAATATTCCTTTACACGTCAGTCAAAGGTAACTATTATGGGTTATTAGCATCGGCGACTTGCAGACGACAGCCATCTAATAAATGTTTCTTTATTAGGCATACTTGTTGTACAGTTTATCGATACAGGATAATGCTTATCTTACCAAAGATGGGAACTAAGTTCGGCCACAAAAATTTAACATTTGAAGGAGCACAGTTGTATAACAAAATACCGTCATGCATAAAAATTAACACTCTTTCAATTCATTCAAGAAGCAATTAGCCCAATATTTAATAAATAAAACAAAACGAATAACCTTCAATTAGTTATCATATATTTTAGTTATAGTAATAAAATATCATGCCCGTTCTAAACGAAGGGTAAGGCAGATCTTATTGCCATCAACCGGGCTCTGATCCAAATCCAAGCTGCAACTTAGAAATTTGAAATGGAAACATACAATAACTCTTCTTCCAACCAAATTCACACCAGGCCATCATGGCCAGCAGAAGCGCTTGGCTCACTCCACTAGACCAACAAGGCAGCTTGGCGATACAATAAGCCTGTATGTTTGTCCTCAGTGCAAGCAGTGCGGCAAGTGCTTCAAGCGCTCCAGCACGCTGTCCACGCACCTGCTCATCCACTCGGACACGCGGCCCTACCCCTGCCAGTACTGCGGCAAGCGCTTTCACCAGAAGTCCGACATGAAGAAGCATACCTACATACACACAGGTTCGTACATCACTTTTGCTTTACCCCGATTTCTGAATTTGAATTTTTACAAACTCTGGCCTGAAACCTGCCAAACTTTTGCATTACAGAAAGGTTTAGACACTTTCTTATCTCCAAATTCTCAATTCAAAAACCTAGTATTAATAACTCAACTTTGAACTGATTCTTATTATTTAGTCGAAAACATTTTAGAATCGATTTTTGCGCCTGTATTACCAACTGAAAATCTTTTCATCTGCCTGAATAACCGCTACTGCCGTCAATAACTTCTTAGTGTAGTGAGTTACTTAGAATTTTTAATGTGTTGTTTAGAGTTATTCGGTTAGGTCAGTCTCAACGACTAGCGAATTTAAAGCTTTTAACAACATATTTTTAAAATATTACATATCTAAACCACCGCATTCATTTTAGCGAAAATCATTGAGCTCTAAGCAAAATGAAGCTGATAATGTTTGTTCTCGTATTTGCACAAGTACGAATGTGGTGCATTTTCCAACTGCGCAAAAAACATATTCGTTTAACATGATTGTATTCAAGGACTTATTGAATAAGTATTGACAAAACACATCTAGAGGTAAAGTAGTAACATGACCTCAATAGCTTACCAGTTGGTTTGTTGCTTTTTCAGTGTTACGATAGTTAACAAATTAAGGTATTTTCCTACTACCATTTATTCAAGAAAAAAATGAGATTCCTTTTGCTGTCACATTAATTGCTGGTACATTAAACTTAACACTATTAAGTTTTTCTTTTCAAAACGTAAAATACCTTGAATCTGAAATCTTTTGAACAAAAGAAAAAGGTACCTACATATTAAAATAAAAACACTTTCTTATAAAATATAAGAAACAGACACTAAATTATATGGTGTGTGCCGTTCCAAGTAGTGTGAAACTCAAATTATTGTGACAACTGTTTCATGTTTCACGTAACGAAGTGTCAGCGCGTCCCCTTATTACACAACTTTACGAAGACCTATCATTTCGTTTTAAAACTTTTATTGCTACCTTAATATGGATAACATCTTTCAATAAAGAGTTAAAATGTGTTTGTATTAGATAGGTTTTTTCTATTCAAGTACTAATTCCTGCCTTCATATTGATAGAGCAATTGATGAAGACAGAAGCCTAATTTTGGTCAGTAGCTAGTTAGGTACCGTTTTCATTATTATTTTGTACCATGTTGAAAGTGTAATTACATTACATTATGTTATTTCATTACGTTATGACCGAAGACAGACCCGGAGCTATCAAAAGACTTCATGAGAAAGTGTTCATCGCAGTCACAGCATCTAAACAAGTCAGCGGCAAAAAACGTTATAGCGCGTTTTATTGCGATAAAGAAATCCGATATCATTATTTTCCTCTTCACCATCATAACTTCAATCGTGTCGTCCTTTATAAGAATTTGTATCATTACCAAGTAGCTGTTAATTTATTTATTCACATAAAATTTTACTTTCTCAATTAGTCGCTGGCGATACCCGCGTACGTTCGTGTCGAGCGTGTAATGATAGGTAATCTCCGACGATTGCCCTTTTAATCGGAATGACAGTAAACAGCTGCTGAAGACGTTATCCGACTTTATCCTCGTCGATTTATTAAGCTGTATAAGTACATGATATAGTGTTATAACCCAGGCACAGCCTAGACTTCTCTACTGTGAAACAAGTTCATTAAATGGAAAACATATAGGCAGTCGCCCAATAAAAGCAATCACGCGACACATCGCAGACGATGCCTTGGGAATTAAATATTTAAATGCTGTGCAATTACGTTTTCGACGGCAAATCGCAGCCCGTCCACTGCACTTAATGAATTTCCAATAAGCAAAAAATATACCGTGCAATGCTCGACAGTTTATCCAGAGCTTTCGTCGCTTCGAACTTACAGCTTTAAGCTTATTGGTATAATAACGTCTTGTTCACATTATATAATTTAGGAATTCTAGTTTCCAAAATATACTTTACTTACATTAAAATAAAATGAATAAAAAAACGTCTGAATGAGAAAAGCCTTCCTATCACACAATGGATAGATATGGTGCTAAAAAAACAAACGAACTGTAAGAAAAATAAATGTCTCATACGTTTTTCAATGGTCCGACTACTTCCAGTAAGCTCAACGAGACGAATTATAGTAGCTAAAAAATGTGGCGGACATATTTGTCTTGGCCGGAGACATCTCGTCACGTCTCTGCCCTGTTCCGAATGATTTACAGCGGCCTTACATGGTGCTCGTCCTCCCGATAAATGCCTCATCATCAATATTCCAAAATGCGGCTCGGCCTGCAATTAGCCGCGCAGCCTTCACAGGCCTTCACGTGCACGCCGATCACGGCACAAACAAAAAGTTAAATCCTGTTCTATCTATAAAATGACATTTGCATTTTTTGCTATAATTTTATTCGTAAACTATCTTTGGAGATTTTAAGTAACTGGTCGGGTAAAATTACCGATGGTTTCATGCTTTTTATTGAAACGTGATTCATTACTCAAAAAACAAATGTCGTGAAGATCCTTCTTTCCTTAACCATCGGAATAATAAAGTTTTACGAAACTGGTTAGTGTAATATCGTTATATCGAGCCACAAACAATTACCGTTGAAGTTAATAAATACCGGTGTACAAGGCGACGTTGCATACTAAATCAGTTCGGGAACCTCACCGTAAATAATAAATAGCCGATGATTATGACAAGCATTGCTCCACTTATACAAGCTTTAATTACTTGACGAAGTGATACGTAATGTTTTTAGGTCGTTTATGAATTAGAAAATCGTTTCTCGAAAGCTTTGCGGTGTTACGTTATTTGACGTAAATATTTTAGGTGAATTGTTATCGATGGACGTTACAGAACGGCAATCTAGACGTTCTGTAACAGCAATGACGCAAAATAAGTTAATTTGTAAACAGTTTAGATGCTACTTCCATCATCTTATTCGACAGAGCTCGCGCTTCTAACTTTTAGGATGTTTTATAAAAGATTTTCATGTAACTTTATTAAAATGTAACTTTTCGAACTCGATTTGATTTCAGATCACTAGGGTTTTTGAAATGCTAGTAAACTTAAAAAGAGCTTTCTTTTGTTGCAGGTGAGAAGCCACACAAGTGCGTCGTCTGCTCCAAGGCGTTCAGCCAGAGCTCCAACCTGATCACGCACATGCGCAAGCACACCGGCTACAAGCCCTTCTCGTGCGGGCTGTGCGACAAAGCCTTCCAGCGCAAGGTGGACCTGCGCAGGCACCGCGACTCGCAGCACTCGGACGCCGCTGAGCCCGCCACGCTACAAGTCCCCACACGCTACAGGTACTACGGCGACGAACCCTCGGCACCACTCACCCCACTTATCACCAATTAAAATCTAATCCACAGTTACAGGAGTACATGCCTACAGTTCTACTGTATGTAATACAAATGTTAGTCTATCAGAAGGAAAAACTTTCCTAACCTGAATAAGCAAATGTGTAAGTTACCTTCTTCTAAAGATTCCGATGAAATCTTTTGACGAGAAATCTTGCGAAACATCTTCATAAGAAGAGATCGATATGTAAGACTAAGTTGCAGTATCAGAAGGTTGTAACTGTGAGGATTTGTCCATGTGTAAATAAAAATAATTGTTACCTTTTAGTGCCTTAAGAAAAACCTGTGAAAAGTGTTGTTACTATAATTACCCATGTTCTAAAATGAACTACTAGAAATTCGATTGTATAAGATTAGTATGGAGCACTAAAATATCCGTCCTTGATACAGTGATATAAAAAAATAGTTAGTGGTACAGCTTGTGCATCAACTGTTTGACAACAACCAGGTAAACAGTAGGTAAGTAATGTAGTCTAATAATACCAAAGTAAAGTGTCTTATTTAGTCGAGTGTGAAACGCTTTATTTATTTAGACTAGAACTTAATAGGCGTCATATATTTTAGTTTATTTATTCTGTGTAGTTGAGCTGCAACATGTGTATCGAAACGCTACATGGGCCTTTAAATAATAAACTTGTGACTATTGATTGGGCTTATAAAAATACCTATTCACAATTAGTTATTAAACATTTTGTGGTGTACCACTTAAAGTTCTTATTTCATGATTTTTTTTAAATCCTATATATATTCAAGTGACCAAACACACCACTGTACCAAGACCTTACCGTTCAAATGTGAAATTCAAGTGTTACCACTTATTGGTCTGTTACCTTTGCGTGGAGGCAAGTTGCTGATCTACCATTAGCTGATGTTGTAATATATAGTCATTCACGTGAACTTGGAGAAACAGCAACGTAGGATCTATTGTATTTTATAGCATCGTATATAGCGGCTAAAAGGCACCACCTACCATAACATGTCACCATTTTTAACAAATGCAATTATTAATGTATATTTTGTCATAATGCATTTACTTTAGAAATAAGTCGTGTTTTATAAATATTGAAAAATATAGACGTAGTTCATTAGAGGCTATAACTAATTTCTTTTATGAGACTGCACTAAAAATTAAACTGAAACACTATTTTTTGAATGTGTATTAAAAACGGTTTATAAGTGTTTTATATCAATGTAATTGAAGTGTGAATTTTATGTTATTGTAAAATCAGATGTACCTTATTATGTTTAGATAGGTATAGCATACAGTCGCGTGTTTTCATTTGTAAAGTTGCGTTGTTACGTGAAGACTTAACGGCTAGAACACCAAAGAGAGTGCAGCGGTCAGCTCGATTGACTCGTCCACACCTTACGACGGGAATGTGACTGAATACTGTGAGCAGCATTGTCGAGGCGTTTAGAATAAGCATCTACCTTTGTATTTTATTAAAATACCAAATTTTAATGGTAAAGTATTGCGGTTAAACCGTTATACCTTTCAATGTTTTGGACACACATATTTTAATAATTATTGTCATCACCTTATTGCTTAAAAGTGGAATCGCCAGTCAGTTTTTATAAGTTTGAATTTAAGTTGTAATTTATTAAGGCCAGTTCAATATAAATATTTATGAAATATCGTGGATGTTTTATTTTGAATCAACAGATAAAACATTGCAGTTATCATATGAGTAGGCGCCTATCAAAACTAGATTGAATTGAACAATTTGATCATGGAGAATCATAAACGAAAAACAGATATGAGTATTTAGATCTATCCTCAAGTATAGCAAGATGAAGAAAAATCAATCCAACAACATTCTTACAGCACTATCAAGTACCTACAGGTAGGTCTCTAGTTACCCCACTAGCGGATCATTAATGTACCTATCAGTATGTATCTGCTGCCGAAAGAGTTATTTCGTAAGGCTGAACATATGTAATTAGACACAACGATATGAAAGACGGATAGTCCAGCGCAGACTCAGTTACGGTGGTCCGTTCTCAGCCTTAGGGTAAAGAACCCTAAAAACCAGATCTTGACTGTTGTTCTAATAACCGAATATCGGTCATGGCGGCCAATCCCAGTAGAGACTACCCATCAATATTGAGAGAAGAGAATAATAAAGTGTGTGCGCAAACACAAGTACATCTTTCCTCACTTTTATAGTCCGTTGGGACGGCAATCTGACACGACCGGAGGGAGAGCAGGCACAGGCCCAATACCTAGCCACCTTACCAAAGATGACCTACAATCAATCTGATATGCGTTTTCCCAACTACATTGGGATCCAAGTTAGCTTCCAGTCTTACCAGATGTAGCTGAGTACCAGGATTTAACAAAGGGCGACTGCCTAGCTGACCTCTGGATCCCAGTAACGGAGTAACACGATACTCCTTGGCAAGACTGCTCAAACTGTCTGGCTTCTAACCCGTTACGAATTTCGAAGTTCTTCTGACGAGCTTTCCGAGGTACCCATCCACAGACCGAGCTCGGCAAGCTTTCTTAACCTAAGATTTTATTCCGCAGTTATTTAGCCATGAGCTCCCCTAAGATGACCTATACCGAAGTAAATGATTAATTGACATTGACGACACGGTTGGCGCACGGGTTCGATTACCGCACGGAAAAAATATTTGTATGGCCTACAGATAGTTGTTCCGGGTCTAGCTGTTTGTGTATGCGAGTTTATAAGTTTGTAAACGCACCCACGTTACAGGAGAAATTTCTAGTGTGGGGAAACGATTAACGAAAAACAGTATTTATTGTGTTTGTTTAACCAGACAATGTCTAAAAAGGGTAAGTTTACGTCATGTTTACTGATATCTGGAAGGCTCTTTCCAATGTTTGAAATCTAAATGACATCTTTGCTAACAAAAAGTTTCAGTACCAATCACCAAAAACCAAATAATAAAGTAGTTCTATCGAATAAAGTACCAAAATTAAGTGAAAGATATCGACGCACTAGACGCCTCCCTGTAAACAAACAATTACTGGATATGAAATGAACATTACGGACATGAGAACTAACACAAGTCATTCGGAATTAATCGTGTTTATCAAAGCATTTTCATTTCGTTCCCAAGAGGTAATGTACTAAGGAAATCAAAATAACGAGTGTCGCGTGATAGTTATCAATTCAGTTGTAGATATTGTAGGTGACACTAAAAGAATTTTGTAATTTGGTCCAACTCAATTATTTTAATAGCTTTATTAATCGAATGGCACCGTCGAGACAGGATACCTTGTTAACTTATCTAGGACAATCATCCAGGATTCAATTTTGTTTATCTGTTTTCAACTGTTTTGAATACCTACGTTTCAGAAACCTATAGATAAACTTAGTTTAATTATTATAGGGAATAACGAACTAAGCAGTTCGCAAGGGATGAAATCCATGATATCATTTTCGTTGGCGCCGGCTTCAAGTTTAATTCTGATGCCATTTTCGTTTTCTACAACCCGAAAACCATGAAAATGACATCGATGACCTAAATTTGCGAATTTCGATCTCTTGGCGATCGTCCCTCTCCCACCCACCCATCACCATCCCCACATTCGAAGAAAAAAGTAATTGTTATTTTTACAACTAACACTATTTAGGTAAACGGCTCTAGAAAAAAAGACGTAGGATGTAGGGAGTAATTGAAAGTTCCTTATTGTAAAAAAAGCTTAACTACTTCATACATTGTAGTGGATTAATTTTCCGGAAAATACCTAACTGATTTTGCTTGTGGATAGACGACAGACCTACTTACTGCACATGTAGGTACATGATGTCGATTTATTTATACCTACTCGTTTATCCGTGTCAACCCTTCGATACGTAGTAATAAATCTCATTATGCACAGTAGTACCAATGCACAAGCAGCGCCTTGTATGGATTCTAACGTCGACATCGATCCCTGCTTCTCCCTAATTGTATTATTAAATCGTGGTAGTGGACGGGAAAGGGGTAGTATTCTACTGGGCGACTAACGCCTTATTTATAACTCAGATGTATACGGCTTCTGTGGGCGGTTTCTATCGACTATAGGATATCAATAAACATTGGACAGTGGATAGTTAGAGTACCAAAAAATACTTTATTTGTTTTAAAGGGAGAAGAATATCTAGCAGGACTTGGGCATAGTATAAAGATGACTACTAGGTACTTCAACTGAATCGGGTATTTCAGAAATACCATAAGTCTAATTTGCATAATTTTTCAGGAGAGACAAAAAATCTAGTTCTAGAAATAAAAGTGTTCTAAAGTTTCTATGAAAAGATATAAAAGTAAAATACTTTTATTTTCCTTACAGTCGGTTTTCTCAATCCTCTCTCCCAAGTTGATGGCATGGCTTGAGAAGCTCGACATACGATATAATTGTAAGGTCAGAAGCTTTGAACTTCTCATGTTGGCTGGGCTCCATCGACCATAGAGCCTCATTGATGAACGTAAGGTTTGAACTAAGATACTGTTAGTAGTTAGTTTCAAGGGGTTACCTAGCTCTATGTGATGGAACGCACACACAGATTGGTAAAACAGTAGTTTCTTCCACACATTCTCACATGAAAATAAAAAATACTAAGGGTAACTAACGTAAAAGCTCCTATTAACGACTCCCTAAAATGTGTACTCTATTAACGATCTAATTTTTAAATCACTCATATTAGACATAATATAGGGTTCCAGAAAAGTCATACCTTAAAAATTAGTTACGTATTTTTGTTGGACAACAAAAAGAGTAAAGTTTGTGTGTTTAAATAGCCAGGGAAAGAAATAATTTGACAATAAGTGGGACGCGCCCGAAGCGGACGCACGTTTCATAGTGTCGCGTCTCCAGCCACGTAAGTACACCTAAATATTACTTAAGAAAAATAACACACTTAAAATGGATATGTCTTCTTGCTATCACATTACAACTGTAACGTATATATTCGTTTTCTAAACTAACTCTTAATATAATATTTTTTATTGGTTTTTGTGTAATAAAATCATGTTTTAATTTAAGGCGGTAATAGAATCCAAATTTCAAAACTTGATTCTAATAACGACCCATGGCGTTGTTAAATTTTGAGAACATTTAGTATTTTAAAATAATATCTATTATAAACTACCTCATTTGATTTTATTTTTTTCTTGTTCATTTCATAAAATTATTTTACTTCGTTAGATCTATTAACGACAAAGCTATTTCTTAAAGTTTTTGTGTAAAACTCGATTCAACGTTAGACAATATCCCTATTATTATAATGATATTATACTATAAATAACCTTTATTATCTGAATTAAAGACTAACTGACACTAGAAGAAATAATATAGCAATGAGATCGAATTTAACAGTATTCCATAACGCAGATATTTTATCTGTTTATTATTAATTTTATTGGTCGCTAATAGAATATAGTAACCTTCATACTTGATTCTATTACCGACTCACAGCTGTGACGATATTTTTGGTAATATTACAGTACACAAAAACAAAATGTATATTTTTGAACTAATTGGCTTATTTCTTGCATACGTGACGTTTTGAGAGATTTTGTTACAGGCCATATTATTAATGTAAAATAATATTTGCTATCCAGTTTCATTCATGGCTTCATGGCATTGGCTATATTTCATAGGTTTTCAAATCAAATAAAAATGGCGGGACGGAATGGGGGCCATGTAACTTTTTAAAGCTTCTTTCGAAGAATTAAATTCTATATCTCTTTAAAGATTGTTATCTTTTATAGAATCATGGAGCCGCAGAAGCGCAAGCAGTACGCCTCTGCTCAACTAGAAGCTGTGCTTCTAGCTATAAATGAAGGGACCAGCATATACGAAGCTTCAAAAACCTATGGCATACCGAGGAAAACTCTGCGTGACTACAGAAATAATAAATATATAAATGAACATTGTGGAAAACAAACTGTTTTAACGAAGGAGGAACAAAAAAGACTGGTAGACTTTAGTAGCTTTTTTTCTCGACGGTCATACTTCTCATATTTCACTCCCTCTGACAGTTTTTTGCAAAGAAAAGGGAATCATCCTCATAGCATTATTATCTAATACAACGCATGTTCTTCAACCCTTAGACGTTGCTGTATTCAGACCTGTGAAAGGATCTTGGAGAACCGTTGTTCATGATTTTAGAGATATATTCATATTGTAATAATGATGATCTCATAACTATTGTTATTATATAATAAATACTTTAAAAACGATTTTTTACTTTATTTAATAGTATAGAAGAAGTGACAA
This sequence comes from Mamestra configurata, assembly GCA_002192655.3. NCBI lineage: Eukaryota > Metazoa > Arthropoda > Insecta > Lepidoptera > Noctuidae > Mamestra > Mamestra configurata. Next base: position 48,705 of record NDFZ01004072.1, read on the forward strand.
CTTCGTAGCGGTCGGTAAAAGAAGTAGAAAAATCGGTAATAGAATCTTGCTGCATTCTATGGGTCGGTAATAAAATCAACTACTCTTTTGGATTAAATAATTATTTAGTAACTATTGTGTTATTGAATATTTAATTTAAGTACTGAATTGCAAAGAATACTTCGTTGAGATTAATTATAAATTAAAACATCTTTCCTAACATAACAGCTTATATCTATTTTATTAAAGTGAATTCTAAGACAGCTAAAACTGGCGGTAATAGGAGCATTTACGTTACACGTAAAGTGGCGATGATTTGTGTTATCGTCTATCCCATGGTGTGGGGTGTCGTTGGATAGATGGTCTAAATATTCAGTGTGTACGAAAACCATTTTTCCATCCAAGGATCCGTTTGCGATATATTAAACTTTAGTGTAAAGTGGTCAAACGGTTGTTTTGTGGAGACGTGAAAAATTCATGGTAGAATCATTTATAACGAATTTAAAAGAATAACTAGATTTACAAGTTAACGAGTAATAGTCGACCAACCAATAAAATGTACTTGGAGATGGAAAATTTCGTACAAAATCCTCTTCGGTTACCATCGTCCCATGTGGACTCGTTTTTAGACGTTATTACCGTGAAACCGTGAACTCAATTAATAATTAATTAGTTAATTCATAGAATCAAACAAAAAGCACCATTCTAAGTCGGCAATTGTGACGTGCAACTACGGAACCCTACACTGTGCGTGGTCCCACACGCACTTGGCCGGTTTTTCTTTAAAGAGTTGAACTTCAGAAAATGCTGAAATAGGTTTATGATTAATTGAGCATTTAGTGTAAACATTTTCCATACAATTTTGTCTTCCCTATTACCCCCCAAAGGACTATGCCAATCTATGTATGGAAGTTGGACCGAGTGCTGCCCAGAATAAACATAATTATAATGCATTTTGTTCCTCAGGCCAACAAAAGTCTTTAAACCGCTTCAAATTTTGTCCAAGGGGTCAAGAGAACAAAAAATATTGTTGTGAATTATTTAGAGGCGAAAAATTTACTTAAAATAAACAAATGCACTATACAACCACTATTATATGATTTAATATTGACAGTGAAAATACTTTGATCATTGATGAATAAATGGAATTAATTTAGACATCATTTTAAAATATTATACAGGTATGTACCGCATACCTCTATATTACAAAGTACAATTATACGTTGTAATATAGAGGTATGCGGTACAGAGAGTAAAGTCCCGTACACCTCCACTGAAAATGGGAGGATCCTCCGAACCTGACGGATGTTTTGTCTGGTGGGCAACTGCCCGATAGTTGATTTTCGGACTGTTGTACATATATGTTCAAATCGCTCGGAGAACTTTGCTTGCGCGATGCAGGATTCCGTTGTTAGTTCGTCGTGGATAGCGCTGCGGTTCTTTTTGTTGCCATACAAATTTCGCTTCTTAGTTTTTTTTCATGTGGCGGCATTGATGCTGCTACAGTAATAATTGTAAAAATAATATGTATAGTTTACCAACCCTAGTTCTGTGTCTAGGATGTAGTAGGGATGCGGAACGTGTTCGAAAGAGTCACCGCGGCCCTGGAACGCAAAGGGCATTTGGAGGAACATGGATGGGTTTTAGTCAGTCAGAGTCTGACACTCCCTTCCGCTCCCCCCAGACGGGAAGAAGTCATTCGATGATTTCCCATCCATAAAAAGGGTGTAGTGGAGTGCCTAGGGGCTTAGACCTCGGACTTTTGTTACAGTGAATGAAATTTAAAAATTCAAAATGGACTGTTTATCTAATAATACGTTTAAAAAGTTTACCTATTAAAAAAGTGTGAATTTGAAGAAAAAAATAGATTGTTGCAATAATTAAAATAGTAAATTAATAATAATAAATCTTTTTTATGAGAAAAAGTTACATATTTTCCTTACATATTTTAAACTTAAAATTAAATGTACTTTTAATGTGTCAAAGGAGTGCTTTGGCATTCGTACTAGGACTACCCTGTATCACGAATGCCGCCACCTTGCTCCGAGCCCGGTAGGTTATTTCTGATGTATGTACTTAGTAACTTAATTATAAATGAAGAAAACTAGACAAAATTAAGGTAGCGTATTATTTATATAAACATAGTAAACAGAAAAAACAAGCTAAGTGCGTTTCGGGCTACACACAGTGTAAGGTCACTGTCAGTCATAAGAGATGAAGCTATTTGCAGTTTTTTAGTCTAAAGAATTACTTAATTCAAAAATCATTTTATGTACTTTTACCATATAAGATGCAAAGTTTTTAGGTATTTAGAGCAATACATCGAAAAATACCCCAAAACTCCAGTGAATGAACCGAATTTGCTACTAAGTGAAAACAATAAAACAATAATAATAATAAAAAAAAAATAAAAAAAATGAATAAACGAAATAATAATAATCTGTGGCCCGGCTGTCAAGAAGACAGTCAAGAAATTTTTTCTCGCCGATT
>NDFZ01004073.1:0-13434 GCA_002192655.3 Mamestra configurata
TTTTTTTTTTTTGGTTGAGTGACTACGTAATTTTAGCTCGTGTTTTCTAGGTGTTCAGTAGGTATGTCAGATAACATAAGAGTGAGAATTCAAAGCCAAAATAAAATCTTTGATTCATTTTATCCCTGGTATTCTACAAATGTTGATACGATCGTCCCCTTCCATTTTGAAATTTAATACGGTCATTTGGGAACAGAGAAAGTACACTCCACGCTACCCCTTCAGAAATACAGGGTGTAACTAAGCCGTTCCTGAAACCACAACGACAGGCAATATCGAGTACTGAAAACTTTTGTCGCTGCGCTGTTAGAATGTATTTATTAAAACGTAGGCTTTGCAAGTTATACTATGTGTGTTAATATGTACCTAGGTCAAACATAAAATTTAATTAAACTGTATTAGTCATCGACACGCTAAGATAAAAACCCTATTAAACATTAGTTGAGCGTGTAATACGTTTGACATTTTTGCGTTCCGAAAGAATGGTTGACGTACAATTACCTACTGTTGAGATAGTAATTAGGCAAAGACAATAGTTTGTACTAAAAGGAGGGGGGAAAAAACCTTAACTTGATGCTTTGGTGGCCTGAAGCAACGATACGAAAGCGACTTTAACGAATTTCACTTGTTTCTTAAACTTAAGCGCACGAGACGAGTTGCGGAGTGACAATTTGCAGCAACACAGACAATCGGCCATCTTTTTTCTTGTGTCAAATTCAAATGTTGCGATAGAATTGCGCGGGGTGGCGCCACTTTATTTACCTAGCTTTCTTGCTCATACACAGACGAAAGGAAACGTGCGAGAAGGAATGGAGGTTGGAATTGCAACAACCAATCAACTTGGTCTATTGTTTACCTTTGTTTGTCAAAAAAAAGTAAATGAAATAGTATAATTCTAATCGAATTTCCGCATCCCAATACCATAGAGTCCAAGTTAGCTTACAGGAGTTGAGGCAAAATCTGACAGAAGTTTAATAGAATAAGCCAATTCTAAGAAAATGAAAAACTAAACCAGGCAAGATTTTTGGAAGAAAAAAAGCTTAGGGCCAATTCTTAAAAAACTCCTCTAATTTTCTTATATTTTAACAGATAGCGACTGAGTTGTGAATGCGAACGTTGGTAAAAATTAGTTTAATTGGCCCTAAGAAGTGTCCCGTGTGTGTGTGTAGTGGGACGTATGGTCGATACGTTTATAACTCGAGTCTACCTTTGCATACGTTTTGCGTTTCTATTAGCAATGGGAGGCCTGCATGCGTGACTTTTATGAGGCCACCGCTTCTGTTCAAACTACACATATTTTATTAAGTCAAACACAAAAAACTCATGTATTGTGATACAAAAATTAAAACAGCATAGGTACATATTTTGATAAGGTTACGTTTAAATCGAGGATAGCACGCAATCCTGCTTTTCATACAATTTGTTATTTTTCGTGCTTAATAAATAAGCGTTAAGTTATGAGTGCTGACATGCTTTAAACTTAGTTTTACATATACCTTTCATAACTTTATCATTATCTGTCTGGTTATACGTTTACTCACTTTTATAAGTAATTTTACTAATGCGTGTAGCAGTAAATGTCCTAAATTTAGAGGTTTGTTTGTAAATTAAACCAGTTTCGTGGCATGTCTGTGGTGTTCAGCACAATTATATTTTTAAAAGTTTTCAGACTAGATTTTTTTTTCTGTAGTATTTTTTCTATAAGTACATAGTTGCGAAACAATACAAACCTATTGTACTTAATTGAAAGTGCATTTTTCAAATAGATGGAGGAATTTAAATCATTTCTTAAATCATTTCCTCGCTGTAACTGTCGGTATCAGTTGCAAAGACTAAATTTAATTGTGACATTAATAAATTGTCTATTAAATTATTTGTTGGTTATACTAATTTTATAGTTTAAAATATCTTCGTAAAATAGCTTCGTAAAAATAACATTAAAATTCTCGGAGATTTCGAAATTCAGATCTATCACAGGTTTCAAAATCAAACATATTAACCGTTTAACATTAATTCGCTGAAGCAAATAAATCGTCACACAATTCATCTAATTACTGGGGCGTAGCATTCCAATTATCTCGGCGCCTATCTGCTGGGGTGCTTAAGACGGCGCCGAGAAACGCGGCCGACTGCCACCAAATATTGATTTACACTCCTCGATACAGAAATGGAATAAATTGGAATATTAATTTCGCATAACAATGGTACAAAACAAATTAAAGTGTGCCAGATGTCTCCCACAGATTCGCCCTTGTTCCCTTATTTATGTAGTTGATTTATTTTAATTATTGTCGTTTTATTTGTGTTTTAGAGAGGTTTGTGAGACACAGTTATTGATAAATGACAAGTAATTACATGTTTAAATTTATGAAATAATAATACGCATATCAACCAATTTTGTTGCAATGAGCTTCATTCATGAAATATCGGAGCGGTGTCACAGCAGACCGCAAAAGCGACCGCGGGAGCAGTATTGGTGTTATAATTATTATATAATATCGACTGGGTACCGTTAAGCCGCTTTAGGAAAGCAAAGCCTTTCCCTAACAGGGGGATGACACAAGCTAACAGTACCAGGAATCAAATTTGTTCAAATAGTGTGTTTAGTATCTGGTATAGCTAAATAAATACAACGTTAATGGGTGAAGGTTACAAAACAAATCTACATCTAGTATAGAAATGGCAATTTACCAGCAATACACATACGCAGCGAATTGTGGTATCAAATTGTATGTTAAACATGGCTGCGGCTGTAATCTAAATCTGTTTGACCAAATTAATTCCGCATCAAAACGCGTGGAACGAAATTTCCGCGATAAGCTCTGGTAAACTAAACTGCGAATGTTAATTAGTATGGTAAAAATGGGGGATAATCGCCGAGTGGGGGCAGACACGAGAAATAATTACATTATCTCACAGTGGACGTGTTATAAGTAGGAATGTGTTTGCACATGCGAGGCTGTGTGCCAGGAATAGATAGGCGACAGAAGGCCGGTTGGATACAGTGAGTGGAAAATGCACACATACCTACGACACGGTTCACATACTTACAGTAAGTATAAGCGCTTTTGTGCATGGCATTCGTATGATGCCTGCGGATTCAGACCAAGCGAAAGAATGTTTACGAATGAGAATCGACGATGGATACCGTATGCTCGCTTTCACTTGTTCAGACTCATCATCTGCCTAGCCTTTTCCCAATTATATTGGGGTCGGCTTCCAGTCAAACCGGATTCAGCTGATTCATATGTTCAGACTATTCTCGAAAAATTCACGATGAAATCTTAGGTGAAGTGTTTTCCGTAGTTTTCACTGTGTGATTTATAACGGAATACCACTATTGTTCCCGAAGGAAGGCAAACCAATGCAACCTAGGGAACGAACGGGAATGAATGTATGAAGGCAAGTGTACATATGTGTCGATCGGCAAATTCCACTTATTTGCTTGGTCTGCAAGTCTTTTTTTTTATTTTATTAGTTTGCGTGCGCTAAATTCGCCCACTGTATGGAGCCGGCCTTCTGCACCGGTCTACTCTGTGACGAAGCTGCGAAGCTCGCGTGCCTAGCGAGCGGCCCACCGACGCCCGCACTATTGTTATGAATATCTTGCCTTCACACTACCAAAGTGTTGCTTCACGCATTTACATTTTTATGGTGGCTATTGAAAAATGTTCTCGTTTAATAACATTGCGCGTGTAGCTTCATAATATTCTATTAAGGAGCAAGGCACACCCTTTTACGTTGTATGTCTTTTTCGTTACAAATTCGTTTTCTTTTCTGCTGAGCGATTACTTTTTGTTCCGAGTAGGTATCTAATGTAACTTGTAGGGATGGAAAAAAACATATTTTGACTAATGACTTCGCAACACGATTGTAACTTATTTTTGGTAAATTAGATCTGGAAGAAAAAACTACTTAATAGGAAAAACTTTACCGAACACTTCAGCCTAGTACTTAAGAAAATATTTCCAAACCGATGAGTAAGTAACAGAAACTCCGTTAGTAGGTTTTTATGCTACGATATAACTAGCGAGAATAACTAATAGCTAAAACTCTAAACATTAGTCGTACAAAAAAGTTTCAGTATAGCCTGTAACTTAGGATATAAATCTCAGCGGTAGCAAATCCGACATACTAATGGATTGTTCGCCAGCTAAGTGTGGTCTGTGCCAGTTGGACTGGTGCCTATACATACTGCTGCACGCGGCCAGCCTTCCGCCAAGATAATCTACTAAACTGAACACCACCCATTCTTAGAGCCATCGTAACTAACGTCGCTCACATTGAATTATCTATGCTGAACAGTGTACACCCGCCAACACAATTTGTTATACAATTTGCCAAATTGTACACTGTCTACTCGAATCAATTTACATTTATGACCAAATAAACTTAACCACCCGCTTTTTGAGATAGAATAAATGTGTTTTCATAACGTTCTTCGAGCAATAAACACGTCTTCTCCAACCATTAACACTCTCCCGATATTTTTTCGTCACAATAGCTGGAACTTAAAAGCGTAGTTGCGCAATATTCATGTATGAAATTCTATGAAAATAATAAAAAATAGATGTTCGACGCCGCTGCCGCCCGTGCATCCGACATTCGCATTTTACTTGCAAATTGCTTATATCCATCGATATCGGGATGCCAACGGTCCACCTCACAGCTACAACATAAAATATAACCGCGTACAGATATTTAGTCCCACTGTTACTAGTTATACAGCGCGTAACTCGCTGTCAAAATCGTTTGGACAGATTGTGTTTTCAGCGTCTAGGCGTGTGATTTTAGGGATAAATCAACAAGTACATTTTCACATAAATCTTCACGTTAAATCTGTTATTGCGGGAAAGTGTTCGGAATTTTATTTATTCTATTAGAGGAGGTTTAAGTTTGAATTTCCTCGCTGTCAGGCAGGGCTGCAGGGGCGGAGCCGCGCCGCGTCGCGTCGTGCGTACAATCGACAATTTCTTATTCAGTTATTTCTTGAGAAGTGTTTGGGATTTCCTTTTGGGAGGAAGTTTTAAGCCGGCAGTAAATTATTCCATCGACAGGTGAGGCCGTAAAGGCAAGATTTACGCCTACGGGTACAGCGGGCGAGACTCCCCTTTGATCAGATGTATATTACCTAGCGAATAACGTTTCCCGTAAGTATCCATTGGGGATTGACCTACCACTGGAAACTTGAGATCAACGATAAATTGGAAAACTTCATACTTTGCCTATCAGTGCCGTGGGTACTTTCAGCTGTAGTCGAAGAGCATTACGAAGTTCGGCCATTCTGTTGTTTTCGAAGCTAATAGTTTACTTTCGGACACTCAGCAGCCGTCATAAATTTTTGCGCGAACATCCGCAACAGAAAAATATTTCAGGAATAATAAAATACGGGCGGCATTATCGAGTGCCGTGACGTCAGAAATATACCATACCCACTCGCTCAGATGGCCGTATGCTTTTATTTCGCGCAATGAAATTCGTTTAAAACTTGGAGAGGATTCAAACTGTTCAGCGGAGGAGGTGCTGCCAGCGCAGTCTTAATCATTGTTAGCATTATTGCAGGCTCAAGAATTGTTTTATTTTAATACACATCTCGTTGAATTTCCGCCTTCACTCTTGCATTTCATTTTATATTAACATTTCCTTATTTCAGTAACGTAAGCTTGGCCCCGGCTGAACGTTTAAAGCCAAAAATATTTAGGGCCAAAAAGCTAAAGAAAAGTGAGGCTCTATATTAACGAGATCAAGTGATCCGATAACTACGTCGGTGCAGCTTTGAGGTGCAGGCAATTTTCCTGGAGGTAGAAAATTGGGACGTAGTGTGTACTAAGGTTGCTTTGAAAGGCAAAACTGAAGTTCGTTAAAACTAAGGAACCGTCGAATTTTGTGAAAGGTCGCATCGTTAATGTGGTAAAGTAAACTGGGGCGTGTCGGGCACGGGTCAGCTTCGGAATCAAAGCTTCGCAACTTGCCCACTCGATTACCATAAACAAACGAGAAAGACGCTCCTATGTTTTAATGACACTGTTTTAAAGCTTACGGCTTGGCTTCGTTGTCGAAAGCGACGCAGTAAATTAGCGGAGCCGGAAATTACTAACAAGCGAACGTTTTGTGAATTGTTACGGCTCTCATGTTTCGTGCTGTGCTGATATTAAAATTTGTTTGACGGTCCAGCTGACGTAGATAATGAACTCTGTTTTTTGATGTATATTTATGGCGGTACCGTCGTTTGTACTTTGCTGATAACTTAGTTCTTAATTGGGTGCGCTGTTACGGCGTTAATTAGGTCGGTAGGCTGTCTACGTGGAAAGTATTTAATACAGACCAAACTGGTTGTATTTATGAATATAAACAGCTCTGTGGGACTAAAGTGAAATGATGTTCCCTACATTTTGTAAATTTTTGTGAAAAAAAAACGTACTCAACAGCTGATTTAATTATTTCCTTATGCTATGCCATTGCTTGTGAGTGTGATGTGTAGCAATTTTTTACATCACTATTTTGTGTACGTATGTCATTAACTCATTCGATTAAGTTAGTAGTTAGCACTGTAGTAATTAATTTTTCTGTGCAACCAGTAGTAAATTCGTCTTTGAGAGGACCGAGCGTAGTACAAATCACAAAGGCACGATAGAATACAAGGCCACTTTATAGGGATTGTTCCCACTGACATGCGGTTGTCCTGCAAACCAAAAAGCTTGTTCAACAGTACATAACCCTACGGACATATCGTACGGTGATATGAGGAGATATACTGCTCACTCGTACGAGGACGTGTGTACGATCGTTTACACGCGTTCATGCTAATATGTGTCACAACAGCTGCAAACATTGCCGCTAATTCAGCCTACATGGCATGCCGTATAGGGGAGAATTGAAAGTTTCTAATGAAGTTATTAACATTATTAAATTTATTGATACAGGTTGTGTGATCGAACTCTATTATTTTATATTAAAGTTCTATGAAGTTCCTACCTGAAAATAATAATCAACTTGTTGGTGTCACATATTCAAATCATAAGCAAAATTACGCAGTAGATCTACAGGAGGTAGGTACACAGATACTCAAAATTAAACTACGTCTGCAAAATCAACAAAGAAAGGGTCACTCCTATAGGACTTAGCTATGCAAGCAAGAAGGGAAGGCTTCAAGCTGGCACAATGTCAATATAACCTAAGTCTAATTATTCCAAATCAAACGAACATTGATAAACATTGCGTAACATTTCAGCATCTCGGAAAATCAGCTGTAGCAAAGCGATCCGGCCACAGCCCTGATTTACATAAGCAGATAAGGGAGTTGGCGCTAATCCACTATTGTTTCAATTGCAAGACCATTCATTAGGAGCGGGCCGGGACCGCCTCGTTATGCTAATGTCCTGCCAATTGTACTCGTGACGCCATCCCGCCAGCCCGCCATCCCGTGCGCCACGCCGCCGCCTCGCGTCAACGCGTCATATCGCCCACGACTCCTCGTGTACGCTTCAACTCTCTCATCTTAAATTCTATATGAGAAAGGAACGCTTGGCAATTCCAGGACCTCACTCAAACGTCAGTTTCACTAAAATGTCTAAAAGAGAAGTAGGTAAGATAGGTACAACATTTAATATGGAAGGCTGGAGACCTAACATTTAGACGTAGACTTAAAGAAATTTGGAACATCCTCTCATGTACAAACTATCCAGTTTTACATTTAAAACAATATAGCACGGCCTCAACAAAATTCTACTCATTTGATTTATTTACTAGGTGACACGGGAAGACAATAGATTTACTCCATTTACCCACTCAACGGGTTTAATTTATAGGTACAAATTGTCAAGTTGGTCGGTTGAAACGTGCATTTGTTTCAATTGTATCAGCTTTGCCAACAAAAGCGTCGTCTCTTGATGTACACAGTATGAGTCCGTATGATATGTGGGTCGTCTGATAAATGGGTGAAATGTTTGGGATTTAAAAAAAGGTATGTATGATGCGCGTTCAAGGCTTGTGGGTTTTTTATGATGTTGCGTGAGGAAATGTTGAAAATTTAATCGTGTAGGAAGGCGGCACGACCGCATTATTGCTGCCGTCATATTGAGCTGACGCGGACCGATTGGGTCAGCCTTCCGCTCGCTCGCACTCCGAAAGGACCGCACTATTAGTACTATTACATACTATTGTTTACGTTTTCTATTACACAATGCGAATAAGCGAATCTCGCCTGTATTCCAATGTTTTTTGGCGTGCTCAGCAGAACTGGTGCCAGGTGAAACTGTTTAGATTTAGATTTCTTATTTGGGGAGATAGCATCTTATCGAAATCTTTAACTGAATATTTTTGTATCAAATTTAGAAATAACTTTAAATAAACTTTCTTAAAAATATAAGTTACCGTGTGAATGTTAGCCTAGACAAATCCATCAATCAATTAAATGGTGAACATAGATTTCAGGCCTACACAAAATACCTACCACAATCTAGGTGAACCTCACTGACACAGTCACCCCTTTCGTTCCATTATTGCCCTAACCCAATAAAGACAATTCTACTGTCCGATGAGGTCCACAGTTAAAAATCCAATTGTCTGCGGGGTAAGGCCGCCAGCTGTGACCACATTATATCGCGCCGCGGCTTCGCTCGGGCAAACGGGGTCAACTGGCCTGTTTGATGAAATGCCCGGCTCCGTACACCTCATTTTCAATACCGACAGATGTACTGACATTACTATAGATGGAATTTATTATATTGGGTTTCGGTTTTGGCGTGGAAGTGGAATTAGAGGATATAGGAAGAAAGGAATACTGTTTAGTAAGGAGTATTGATCTTTATATGTTGTTCATTTTTCTCTTAACAGTTTCAAAGTAACTTCATAAACAATATTACATTACAAGTGAGTATTATGCAACGATCATGTTTTACTTTATGCCAGCCAGAATTAGCTGATAATGATTGAAACCTCTAGCTAAAACACTGTATAATTTTGTAGTTATTAAAAAAATCGTAGATTTTTTACGCAGTTGGCAAAAAAACTATCGTAGCTGTATTACGTTAAAACTTGCGTAGCCGCGTAGGCGCTACGAACTGCTACGAACATTGCCTACCTACACAGGTCTTTATTTATAAAATAATATATTAACACTTTGTTTGTTTAGATTAGCAGATTCTAAACTCAATTTCTCTATAGAAAATTTAATAATGCCTAAGGGTTATTATAAAAAGGTTTTAATTTTATTTGCTTAGTTACCCAAAACAGAATAAATGTTGGATGCTAAACCCTCGAAATTGGCACCCAAATTACAGGCTTGCCTAGTTTGGCGCCAGTGAAATGTCTTGTAATAATTTAGTTAATAAGTGTATATTATTATATAAATGTTCAAAAATAAAAATAATTTATCGTATAAAACAAAAAAATACAGTTTAAGTGATTGTACAAACCGTCTGTAAAACAATAAAACAAAAGAAATCCGAGACAAGGAGACTCGTCCTCGTTGAATAGAATAATCTATTCAGCCAAAGTTTCTTAGGTCGGTAGGTCCCACAATTATGCTAGTCTCCAACTAAGTTTTTCTTATACAGAAAAAGGCATGGTAGAAATACGTTGAATTGAAAGTTGTACTTTCTTTGAGCTTTGACTAGGTAGCGAAGAAAACGAATGCTTATTTCGCAGAATAGGTACGCATTATTCAAGTACGGTCAAGAGCTGTAACTAATGTTTTCTTTTCAAATTATGCTTTTTTATACGTCTTCGCTACCTTGGCCTATTCCATCGAAATCGTGGCCAAATTCTGTGATTTTTGTTTTTTTTTTTTGTCTTTTTATTGCATTTTATTTTTGACACCATGACCACTTAATTAAGTGATTGTATTCTAAACTCCTAAGCGGATTGAAAAACTACAGTACATTTGTAACCAAATTGTTCACATGACAAACCATTTTCAAAAACTACACAAAATTGCAAAGTATACCTTATATTAAGTGAAATGATCATGGTAAAATATCTGGTAATTATTGGTCAATGTCTTAATTTAAAAATGTATATATTCAATTAGGAAACTCTGTATTAATTTAGATTATTGCCTGCTAGAAATTGTTTCTTTAGTTATTCTTAAATTACTCAACAAAATGTTGGCAAGGTACATTAAACGCTAAGTTAATAAAATAAAGTTTAAATTTTTATATTTGGATGTCTTTATAAGACATCCAAATATAAAAATTATCTCTCTCTGAGAGCCTTAAAATAAGATAAAATAACATATAGCCTGTATTTTCTGAAGAGGTAAGCAGAGGTGTGCTACAGAATAGCTACTTTTAGCCAGCTACGTCACATGTAATAGAGACAACAAACCAGACCTTGGAGAGCCGTTAAATAGAGCCGTTAATTACAACCGATAAACTAATAACTTTTAGTAATTTAGTAATTACTAAAAGTTATTAGTTTATCGGTTGTTGTTATTAAATTTCGTAATTGGCCCAGACTAGGTTCCGGGAAAATTGTCTAGTTGGTCTGTTGTAGTGCGGTGCAAAATGTATTCCAGTTGATTCTGTAAATATGTCGAAGTGTAGGCTTGGGTGAAGTGATCACGAGGTGAGCTGTCAATCCATATAATCAAGATGGAATGACAGCTCATCTCGTGATCACTTCACCCAAGCCTTCACTTCGATATGTTTACAGAATCCACCGGCAGTGGGGATAATGTCATGGACTTTTATTTATAATTGATATAGAATAGAGAAATGTCGGTATTAATGTATCATTTGAGACAGTAACAGGAGAATTAGATTTCTATTTACGAAATAATAATTTGTGAATGAATGAAGTCGCGAGTAAGAATTTACAATCTTTCTTTAAGGTTAAGCAACGCTTGACGAGGACGGTCCGTGGATGAGCGACCACCTTCACATGGAGAGTCCTCCGTGCCTCGCAAAGCACGTTAAGCTCTTTGGCTGTGGAGGTTAACAAAGTTGGGAAAAAGGCAAGGCAGATTGATAGAATTTTTTTTTTTTAGGAATTTGGATAAATTTTATCATTTCACAATGATAGCAATTGTCAAAAACTTCAAAACATTTCTGACAGTCGTGCAGCGTCTGTCAATCCCATACCAACGGAATAGATCCAGTACGTAGCGCTGCTATCGGGCGCTAATTGCCGATATAATGCCACTTTGTCTAGAGCTTGTTATGTCTGGATGAACCTTTATTATATGCTACCTCATTATTCAGATAAGGGGTTCTCTTCATAACGTTGCTTTCGATATTAAGACTATTTTAATAAATGTACAAACCTACATGTTACTACATCAATTTTCGAATAAAAATATCTCCTTAAAAGGAGTCGCTAACATCGACTACGTATAACACCTAAAAGTAATTTAAAACAGGTAAATACCACGTTTTTCCTCCTCCATAACAATAAAGAATTAAAGGAACATTTACGCCATTTAGATAAAAAGAGGCATCGGTACAACGCCGCGAGCGCCATGTTGCCGGCGTCTTATTTGCTTCGATTGATGTTCGTGAAATTTGAGTAACAACTCTTTTTATGCTTTCACGGAAAATAGGTACTGTGTTAATTTACAGTCATCTTTTGTCCTTGCATTATCCGACACCGTTGGGATGTTTTCAGGTTAAAAAAAAACAAGTTACGTTTATCAAAAAGGACATTCAAATAGCGCTCAATCTTTTTGAGATAAGATTATGTGCGCTATCGATTAGATCTAAATTACTCGCTCACAGGGCTTTGTCAGGTAATGGACCCACACGTAGGCCCCTCCCCCATTCTAGACTTTTCAACGATAAAGAAGACTTTTAGAATGTTTTTTCTCTGTCGAGAATTTTTGTTTTCTAATTTTATGGCTATTTCCTTAGGTAATTTATTCAGAATGCTGAATCTGATGCGAAGGAGTTCAGTGTTTTGATACAAAAGCGAAGACCTTATATGGTAGTTAATCAGTCTACCTAGACTTTTTCCAATTATGTTGGGATCGGCTTCCAGTCGGACCTGTTGTAGCTGAGTGTCAGTATTTTACACGGAGTATCTGTCCTCGTACCCTTACGACAGTCCTAAATGTTTAAATGACAACCGGGGACAACGGCTTATCGTCTTTTCCGAGACATGGAGGAGTCTCGGTATGTATGTAAAGTATGGTCACCCATCCGCAGACTGACCTCGGGAAACGTAGCTTAACTTCGAAGATCGTCCCGTGCGGCTGTTTTTATTGAGCCACAATCTATCTTTAGACGGTAGTGTTCAATGATTAAAACAGTTGTTTTTTTCAGGCTTTTAAGGTTACATCAAAGGACTCTTATCGTACAGGGAAGGACAGCGCCATAATCAAAGCACCAAAACTAGTTTACGGTTGCGTGCAGATCGATCTACGAGGTAACCATAAAGCCGCAAGCCTTTCAAAGCCATTATCAGTATCAATACACAGAGCAAAACATCAGGAGCAGCGAGCCTAATTTAAATAGCTTTCCCGTCAACAAAACTCGGACATGTTCTAGACATGTTATTATCGTATCTTTTATAAAGCACAGCTCGTGCTTCAAAACTTCAGTGAACAAAGTTAGAGACAAAATAACGAAGGCACCGCGCACCGTGGACACGGCACAGCTCGTCAGGGACGAATCCCTTTCGGGCCGGTTTGTTTGCACTACAGTGTCCGCCTTCAGAACTTCCCCGTGTATGTTAGTTAGGCTTTTGTCACAATATTTGTCTTTTCTGAACTCAGTGCTCGGGACTCCGTCGTCACACAACAGTTCGACCCTGCCCTTACCTACCCTATAATCCTCTTTTCAGCTTAGAAATGTTTAAATTTCAAATATTTTCCGGAGCTTAGTTTGGCAATCAAGATTTTATATTGTGTACGAACCGACGCTATTGTTTCAGCTCTAAATGTGTCTCAATGTAGTAACAGTATTTTTTAGTATCCAGCTTTATTCACATTATATAATAGGTGAATATTTATGTTTTTTTTTTTATTTAATATGGGTTTGCTCTTGACTCTAGTCTAGGTCATAGATGACAGAGACAAAGTCGACGATGGACCGTTTTCGTAATGACTTGAAAGGAAGTTATTCAAAAAAGCCCACAAAGAAGCTTTTCGCGATGGCGTACTTTAGAGACGAAAACCTTTTCAATAATAATGGAATCTTATTTATACATGTAATTGAGGTATTTTGAATCAGCAAAAGTTGGCAAAACTTTTTCATATTCAAAAACACATCGAAACCTGTTAACCGGAAGTCAAGTTCGCGAGTTGTTTTAACGACTCTATTAAAGTAAAGAACATTGATGTGAAAACGTGGTGTTGATTAGCGAACCCTTTATCGTTAACAAGATCCGTCTAACTTTCCCAATTCGGGGGTCGACAAATCGAAATCGCTTTTAGGAAAACAAGTATTAATTTTGTATCGGCGTCTCGGACTGGGCGGGCGGCGCGCAGTGTGCCGGCGG
>NDFZ01004073.1:13455-51224 GCA_002192655.3 Mamestra configurata
GACGGTCCCCCGCCCCGAGTCAGTCGCACCCGCGCCGCCACCGCCGCGCCACGTCGCCGCGCCCGCGTCTCGCGACGACACACGACGTCTGCACGACACTCACTGACACACGCGTGTACGTGCCACCCTACACACGTTGCACACGCTGCACACGTTCCACACGCTGCACACGCGAGTGCCACAACCCCCCACTACCTACGTCAATAATGTAAATACTTGTACACTCAAGAAATACCGTAAACACCCCGTGAGATTTTTGATGTAGTATGTGAAATGTCTCAGTGTAGTTAAAGTATTTGATTCTTGTGGATTCTTCACTGTGGATACTGCTGACAGCCGCCCCTGAGACGATGTACGAGTTTATTTATAAGGGTAAGTGTGAATTAACATTTCAAATGCTTAGCATTTACATTTCTGTTATGATTTCTTGATGTTATACGACTTTCTGTTTTCTAGATTCCTGAAAAAATTGGCGTTATTCGACTGATTCTACGAAACATCTGTTATTCTGTTTATGTTTTAAGAGATTTTTTTTGATAAATTAGCATATGATAAGATATTCGAGAACTGTTTGTGTATATCAGTCAGGTACACAGTATTCTGAAAACATGATATTACCTATAATTGGGNGAGAGATTTTTTTTGATAAATTAGCATATGATAAGATATTCGCGAACTGTTTGTGTATATCAGTCAGGTACACAGTATTCTGAAAACATGATATTACCTATAATTGGGTCAACTGTCAAAAAGATTGATACAGAAAGGAGGAAATACCAAGATGAATAATTGAAGATCAACCATCGTGGGATGCTGTGTAAGCAGATACATATATAATTTGTTATTATGTAACTTTCTAACCTACCTCATTAAATACACATCTTTCAAAGGACCATTTAAAAGGAAACATCAACAAGGAGCAGAATTTCATCTTTACGTGCGGCATAGGAGAAGAAAAACAGAATCGTATCATTAAATAAACGTTTTACCCATTCATGTGGAAACAGTAAATACACAACGTTGTTCGAAATACTCTAATGTAATCATGATACAAGATTTTTATTCAAGATACTGTCAGAAGGCGCCAGAAAAGTTTTACAACGGTGCCTACAACATAACAATAGGTCTTTTAGGCGACACACTGAAAGCACAAGACTTATCAAATAAGGAAATTGGAGAGCTAAATCGAAAAATTACCTACCACAGTGTAGTCTTTGTGTAATTTATTTTACCAACCCAAAGGTTGTCTGGTAGAGAATGCCTTGTTGCAGTAACCGATGTACCTCTATTATACATAAAGTTTTAGTAATCTAATTATAATAAAATTTAACACAAACTAAGTATAGTTAGTTAGCAATTAGCTGACCCACATTTGCATAAATGTTTAAAATTTTGTAGAATGCGAATTGATAGAATTTTATAATTCTCATTTTTGCAATTTGGGGAAAGTAAATAAAATATAAAATTCTATCGATTCGTATTCTAAAAAATCTGAAATATTTTAAATAAATATATAATATATATTCTAAAAAGGCTCCAGAAAAAGTGGCACTCCATCAACATTCCCGATGGTTGAAATGCCAAAATATCCCTTAGATCACGTGACATTTCCGCAGCGTTTGTCAATACCATACATTTTTGACATATTGACGATAACGTCACGCTACCTCTGACAGAATTTCACTTGCCTAGAGCCTCTTCTCAGTGATAGAACAAGAACTTTATCGTAGGTGGTGAAACACTGTCGAAAACACACGTTCGAAAGAGTCACCGCGGCCCAGGAACGCACAGGGCATTAGGAGGAACACGGATGGGTTTTAGTCAGCAAGAGTCTGACATTCCCTTCCGCTCCGCCCAGAATGGAAGAAGTCATATGATGATTTACTATCCTTAAAAAAGATGGTAAAGCCCTAAGCCTGATAGAGGTAACTACCTTACTTCCTATTTGTAGTCCTAAATATAAGTCGCATGAAATAACTAAGAACATTGTTTTCATTATAAACCGGGAGTTTTGAAACTTATGATGAATCTTCTTTGTAAGTTACAATTAAGTAAGTTTGAGAGGTCAAGGGTTCTTGATTTAGAAGTCCCGTTGCGTTGGTTTGGAAAATATTAGATTTGTATTTACCTTTTCTTATGAAGTTGACCTAGCCATCTTTGATCATCATCTTATTTTATAAAGCTATAAGAAGGTTTTTTTTTTGTTTTTAGTTTACATACAGGTGTACTTACTTTGTAGCAGGTATGTATCCTACAAAAATTAGCTGTTTAAAACTAAAGTCAATTACTTAACTGCACACTCCAATAAGGGCTACACATCACAATAACTGAACATTATAGAAACGATATCATACATGTTACTTTGCCTCAATATTTAAAATTCTACAACGCACCTTTATTCTTAGCTCCATATTTCCTTTGTATGTTCACACTATACGTCTTCGCATTCTCTCTGGCACACCCACCTGCGCTGCAATGCTCGAAGCCTTCTAAATATGCGCAGCATGTATCGAGAATACAATAAATATCGCTCATAGGCGATGTGCCGCACATCCAAGTAACGCTAAGCGGTTTTGCCTGCGAAAATCTTTTTAAATCACAAAAGCCAGTCGTCAAGATCGTATGTCGGAGAAGGAAAAGAAAATATCCTGTAGGAATAGCGCAGCTGCTCGGATTTGACGCCAACTTCGAGTAAATCCGAAATGAAAACACGCCCCAACGCAGGATGTAGGCCATCGAATTTCGCCGCAAGATAAATTCAAAAAGGATTCTGTGCACACATATTACCAACTCAATAAGGCTTAAAACTTCATTCGCAGGCGAAGGCTTTAAAACTTCCCGTAAACGAGGTTTATCCCTTTTAATTATAATTATAATATTTACATGACAAAGCTCACGCTGGTACTTACACTCTTAGCCCCTGAAAAAGAGACGGCACACATACTTACGACACACGAGTATTTGAAAGACCACTTTTTGTGTTTAAGCCTTATAAATATTTCCATGTAAACCTCATCCGGGTCGACCCACTTACAGCATTTAGGTGTAGGGTAACTTAGTGACCGGGCAGATTAAACTTTACTTAAAAATTCACTTTAAACCATCATATATAACGAGTTCATTATACAAACATACTTCCTACGTTTTATAACGACATGGGAATTAAAATATACGGTTTTTAACAGCTTTAAGTACATGCGTACAAATTCCTAATGTTATGATTATCAATAAAACTTGTTATGAAAAGAACCTATATATTTTGAAATCCTTTAAATAATGTAAATTATCCCCATTGGGAGAGGCCTATGTCCAGCAGTGGACGTCTTTCGGCTGATATGATGATGATGATGAATGTAAATGATTGAAAAACAATCTTTGTCCCGATCACATTCATTTAAAATAGTGCAGAATATTAATTCCCAATTTAACCTGAATCGAATAGAGCGGTCTACAAAATAATTGGGTCAGGACATTGCAAATGCACGAGTAACAACAAAAAGGGCCGATCATGGGGCGATACATATTGAATGGCGGGGCGTAGTCGCGTAGTCACAGTCCGAAAATTATTAGCACGCGACAAAACGCATCGATAATCATGCTACAAAGGACATGGCTAATTAATTTATAAACACGCGTTTTGTACGTAAAACGTTAGCTTGTTTATAATTATCTATGGTTTGGTTTTGTTTGTTCAATATTCGTTTTTTCAACACGTACATCAATTTGAGTGATAATAATTTATATCCTAAATCGTTTTTGACGTATGGATATTTAAGTACGTACAAAAAAATGTAGCATCTTTGTGATCAGAGATCTGAGTAAGGGAGCTCAAAAACATGTCTCAATTAGGATTTCTGTGTCCAAGTAGGATATTGTCCTGCNATATCCATACGTAAAAAAAAAAGTACGTACAAAAAAATGTAGCATCTTTGTGATCAGAGATCAGAGTAAGGGAGCTCAAAAACATGTCTCAATTAGGATTTCTGTGTCCAAGTAGGATATTGTCCTGCTAGGGTTGCGGAATTTGTTCGTAAGAGTCACCGCGGCTTGAACGCAAAGGTGCTTTAGGAGGAACACAGATGGATTTTAGTCAGTAAGAGTCTGACACGCCCTTCCGCTCCACACATAGCGGAAAAAGTCATTTGATGATTGCCCATCCTTAAAAAAATACATACATATGATACTGTCTAAATGCATAGTAGTGTTATTTTGCGTGCATCGTCCTCACATATACTCAATTGATAAATGTATACATAGTATTGTAAAACTTATTTTAAAAGATTAACTATGGAGTTTCTTGTCCGTTCTTCTTCATAAGAATCTACTTTTGCGAATGGAGAACTATATAGTACTCTTATAGTAACCAATATTTTATTTTTTAAACTGTAAAATTGACGTTCAAAAGTGCCTTTAAATGGTCCAATTTAAATAAATAAATTGACTAAAAGTGAAAAAAACTACGAGTTAAAGTAGTTCGGCTTCACATCTTGAATGAGGATGCTAAGCTCCTATAGCCTCACAGGCGACGTTTTAACGACATAACACAGAATAGCAATGTAGGCAATCCCTTGGCTTACACAAATCAATTACAAAATGGGACGTATTGTAGTTAACAATATCTATTAAACACTTACCTGTACCAGACATGACACGAGCTCGACCAATTACAATTATTGTGTATAATTTATAATATTTCCTTTTTTTTCCATTTGCTAACTCCGAAACAAAATCATTTCAGCATTTCATGAATAAGTTTCAGTTCTAAAATTGTAGCAAAAATATGCGTCGCAATAAATGCGAGCGATACAAGTCCACTGATGACACGTCACATGTAGCTTACTGGTACATTTCAAAGCATAAACTGCAGTGTAAAAACTTAATTGAAAAAATTACAATTCAAAAATATTCCGGGTCGTCGATTAAAAGTATTTTTAACATCGAAACTAGAAAAAAAATGTAGGTCAGCAATACAATCGGAGAGATCTTCAAACAAAATGCTGGGCTATAAAATTGAAGAGGTAGCGAGTCAGACGCGGACGTTCGCCGGTGGCCGTGTCGCAGTTACATTTCAATTTGTACCGGTCCCCTTCGCGATCGTGCTCCACTGTCCCGTTAATGTAATTGGTCAAACGTTAAGCATCATGTCTGAAGTAATATGACGATGTTTTCTAAAACTGCTGGAGGACTTTATTTTTACCTGTATCCTTTGCTAAGGTTATTTTGGTGAGGTCGCTGTATAATAGAAAACGTCTAATGGCTAGATTGGGTTTGACTTTCTATATATACCATTTTAGGTTGGACTGCTGAATCTAAAGTGCAGAGAATACATATACAATGTACATATTTGTACAACTTTATCGATGACCTGGTGCGGGCGCGGGAGTCCGCTAAATGCGAGAAGGACTGGACCAGTCGATGTAGCGACGCTTGGGGGGGGAGGCCTATCATCAGCAGTGGACGTCTATCGGCTGAAATGATAAAGCAACTTTTCTTCCCTTCAAACTGTTGTGTTACTGATTGATTCTATAAAGTTGACAATTACATGGCTTAGTTAAACCACAGATATCGGAAACGAGCCACCATATGCAGTCGATGAATGACTAATTATTTAGTATCCAGGAAACTCGATGAGTGGCTGGTTGAATCTGCTGTCATGAGTGTAATTAAAATTGATTAAAATTGAACTAGCTCTTAAAACCTGACGGTAAGAGTATCTTTAGAAATTCCTGAAGTAACTAACGATGATGTTTCCTCGAAAATTTCTTATCATAATTCTGTTTTCAATAATTCAGTAAACAGGTAAAAGATAATGTATTTATTATTATCAGGTATTCCAGAAACCTTTGAAGGAAGTTTGACGAATAAAATTACGAACTAATTTGAACTTTAACTTCCCTTTGATGTCACTGAAATTATCTTGTTTTCTATTATTTTTCCCAGAATTTGTTTTGACATCTTACGGGGAAATGTCAAGAGCAATGTTTATGTTTATCCAGAGCAAAATAAAGAGTGTATTTGCTTATGTAGGAATAGCTATTTACTCAATGTGGGCTCGGATTTTAATAACCTTTTTAGTGAGACATTTTTTCTGATTAGGTATAAGGTAGACATCCGGTTATTTCAAAGAAAAGGGTACCTAATATTTTAGTTCATCTATGCCTGGTAAATAAAACCATGATGACATTATTTTAATGTCATAGGTGAATGAACACGGTCATTAACATCAGATTTACTCATGTTTGATACTGCGAAGTCTGTAGGTATTTTACTATATTATTCATTCAGAGTCTTACATCTCAGAGCATTAGCTCATATTGTAAGATACGTGATTAAGGTGGTTACTCTCTTAGAAATCACGTACGTAGTTCAAATCTAATACGTTCAAAAATTCAAGATGTGTGATATATAACCTTCCAAGTCCTTAATTAAAGGCCTTTCAATTTAAAAAGTGGCACTGGCAGTTTCAATTCCTAAAAAAACGGTCTTGGAAATGATGGCATTCGGGAGTGGCACTTGAAACAAACGGCGTTATCAAATCAGTGCACCCGAGTTAAAGTGCCGGTGAAATAGAAGGGGGCACTTATTGCCCCGCTCTGAACCGCCGCACTCCCCGCATACCGCGCGCAACCCCGCGCTCACCCGGCCTACACAGCCCGAGAGCCAATGTTCTTTAAATGGCAGCCCAAAACTCGCGAAAATGACCAACTTAGGAAATTAGAAGAAACAATTTTCATCAAAACTGTTTGGTTTGTACAATTCCGTTGTTTATAATAAAGGGTTGTTAGTAGTTATTCCTCTGTCAAGTGCTTTTTGTTACAATCTGTAGTTGTTGAGCGTTGTGTTAATGAAAATTTTAAGTTGCTAACTTTGCAAGCCATCAAGTTTTGTGCTTGAAGTAACGTAATAAAACATGTTGTAACAATGTTATTAAAACTTTGATGTATTCAAGTTTTTGGTCCTTTTGTTTGCTCTTGTTTATTACCATCTTTTACTGAAAGTAGGTTTAATTAGTAGTCTACAGAAACATTTAGGAGACTTCTTTAGGTAGCTAGGTAATTAAAGTCTCTAATAAATCTATTAAATACCTTTTATCGTGATATAATTTTGTTGAAGAATTTGAAACCCTAAACAATGTTTTTCATGCTGAAAAAGCCGAGAACAAAACTGAAAAAAACCTTTTGGCGTTAAAAAAGGCAATTTAACTAGTTTATGCGAACGGTCAACACTAGGATGGCTATAAGTCGTCCCCTAGTGGAAGAAACAGGGGGGCTACTCTCTAAGCCCGAAGTTCGTAGTTGCATTTTGTATTCTAGTCCATATCACCTAACCACTAAGAATTAATGACAACACACTCGTGTTGTCATTAATTAAATGAATGAATTGAATCATTCTTAGTTCGGGGAACTAATTGTAAGTCCGTCGGTGATACGGAGTACAATATGCCCGCAAATAAGCCCGAAACTACGGACTTCGGATTAAGAGAGTAGCCCCCCAGCAGTGTTTCGATCATTGCACTTAAATTTTGTTCTAGCGTTTGTTTCGTTGACGAAAAAAAAAATAAACTATCGAGTATTTTAAAAGCCTTTTTTTCATTTACTTAAATAAGCAGTTTTTGTGAATTTGTTTGTACAAGTTTATTATTCAATTGTGTAGTTGGATTACCGGTCACTGAATGGTATTCGCAGATAGGGTATTGATTGTTTTTGTTGAAAAATAGAGCAATTTGTTTAAAAATTTTGCTGTTAGCAGCCTATGAGATTATTTTTTCGGATTTGTTCGTCAGAACAATGTCCTACATTCCATTTCAATAAAAATATATGATTTTATTTTTTGTTTCCGTTTTCCTTGATGAAACACTGGCTTTAAAAATGATACTTTAATATTTGAGTCTACTAACTCTTAGCTTCGTTACTGTATTATTTTAATAACTAGTTCCTTCGTCAGATACGACCTCTATATCTGTATCATTATCTCAACGGGATCTACTTTCGTCCGCTTTAATTTCAGGAAAACAATATAGGTAAGTATGTAGGTACATAAAGGCATATAGAATGAAATGAATTAGAAAAACCATAGAATATTTAGTCGAAATGAGAAACAGATAGAGAGAGATTTAAATGCTATTGGAATGGCCTGTCGCAATATTTACCTTTCAAACCTTTTAGTGATCATTAAACCGAGTCAAAACGACCGAGCAAACACTCAAACAAAATTAACGCATACCTACACGTCTAACATTCCCTACACATTTGAAATTTACGAAAACTCACGAATGAACCCGAGGGGAGCGCTGGTTCACAATATATTTAAGAAATCTCTTCGAGCGCCGCTTATGTTAACGCTTGAATCTTCGCACGGCATTGTTATTGAAATTGAAAATTAGAATTCAATTTATTCGCTGTACGGAACGCCAGTGATCGACTCAACAACCTCAACCTGCTATTAGCAAGGGAACTCTGCAAGAATTATTACTGAATCTCTTTTACATTTTACCTAAGCTTTTAAAGAGTAGCTTTGATGTTTAGTAGTTGAATAACAGTATTAGCTCAATAGTAAAGTAAGTAGGTAGTGGAAGAATCAATAAATAGATAAATGGACTGTTCCAAAGGCAAGAGGTCTAGGAAGGGTGAAAGATGAGGGAAAGGGAATACGGAGATGACGAGCAAGAGAGAAGTATGAAAGTAGAAAACATATTGCGCGGACGCATAATTGGGATCATAGCAAGAGAATAATAAATGTGTTGCTTCATTTTTATTAATTTAGGTTTACTAATCAACGTTCGACTGCACAAAAGGAATAAGTAAAATTGCAATGTTTTAAAAAGTGTTTTTAGTCAGCGGCCATAGTCCCGATCCGGCTCGAAGAATGAATTATACAAATAAAATTGATAAAGTTGGTCGGTTTTCATACACATTTCTTGCTTTCATAACCATTGGATGGTGATTTGCAATCCTACTATTTTCTTTCATTCGTAATATCAACGTAATTTTGTTAAATTTACTTTGTAATATTATCTGAAAATTACTAATATCATTAGACACAGTGTTTTTACACAAAGTCCAGAAACTTTGGTACTTAAAACTAGTTCTATCTACAAATAAATTGGCTGATCGTGTTCCAGTATTTCAGATAGTTCAACTCAGATGCAGTTTGACTAGCAACTGCGAGTATTAATACATGATACATATTAAAGGCGATTTCATGTAAGACTGGTTAGAAACTCGTATAATATAGCGTTGCGGCTCCGAGCTATATTTAACTTTACTGAAAGAAGAACTTTTCTGGATATTGTATTTCTGGCTTTCTAATATTTTTCTTTGAGGAGCCTAGATTATATTATTATTTAGGCGTGTGCTGGTGATATACATTGTACTCCTTGTATACAGAATGTTCCAGAAGTGTATCGTTATATTTAAGGGTGATGTTCTTTAGCTGTTATACAGAGTAGAAAAATATCAAAATAAAAAATATGATTCTTTTTTTAAAAAAAAAACGACCCCAAAAATGACTGAATGTTCAAAAAAAAAATCACTTTTCAAGCAGTCTGATGCAGTTGGTAACATTGAATCTGTGATTGCACTAAATAGACGACACAAACGACATAAGACTGCTTGAAAAGTGTTTTTTTTAACGTTCTGTCGATTTTTGCGGTCGCTTTTTTTTTGTAAAATTCAATATTTTGATATTTATTTTGATAATGTGTCTTTACTGTATAGGAGCTGCAAAACACCACCCTTTAATATGACTACGCAGTTTTGGAACACCCTGTAGGTGACGACGAATAAAATAATGCTATGGAAGAAGTAGACACGTTACGTCCGCGCCGACACCTATTAAATTGGGAAAAGTGCAAAAATATCTTATTGCTAGGCATGTCAAGGACCAAAAAGTAACATCTTCGAATAAGATACAATATTATGGCAATATGTCCAAAAATACCGTACGTCTCTAGTATCTAAATAGATGTGTTTTGTTCATTATTTTTCTATTAAGGTTACAATTCTAACAGGAGGCAATCATTTCCAAAAAATTACATACTTGCTTTGCCTGGATTGTGTATTTAAATTTTATTCCTTTACTTCAAAATTAACAAAAAGGATTTTATTTCTTTATAAATAATACCGAAATTACCTTTACAAAAACTCTTCGCGCACTCCCCAGTAAACCTTTTCACAGTAAATCCCATTCAGAAGTGTGAAAACAGGAACGTATTGGCTCAAAAACAGTATTTTTAAAGATACGTGGTGACGGTAAAATTGAAAATGCTGAACGTTATTGTTAATTAAAGTTCAGTGAGTTCAATGGGGCGATCATTGAATAACTGAGAATTAACACGGCTGGAGGGCCGCTCTGAAACTGCATCGAATAGGGCTGCGTTGAAGCACTAGTGCGATTTCAGACACTATAAAACGCTTTATTTGATTGTAGTGTGTGTCTGTTTGTCTGTTAGATCTTCACGCTTAAACCGCTGAACCGATTTAGATGAAATTTGGTATAGTGATAGTTTGAGTTTCGGGTCTAGTTTTTATCCCAGAAAACATCCTTTAAGGGGGTGAAAAGGGGGGTGGAGGTTTGTATTGGAGTCCCTCATTATTGAGGATAAAACCATGAACCTTTGGTTTTAGCCATTTGATAAAAAATATTTATACATAAATATGATTAAGCGTATTTGAAAAATTTGTATCTTAAAATAATTAGCACTAAACGTTTCCAAACGTTTTTTTATAATACGCATAGCAAAGGAGTGGAACTCTCTACCTGCGTCTGTGTTTTCGAACGCATGCAACCCTAATCTCTTCAAAATTACAAGAACAGGCTTCTTCTGGGTAAGCTCGCTCCATCGTCGACTTTCTGTCATCTATGATCTAGACTAGAGTCAAGAGCAAACCCATATTAAATAATAATAAAAAAAAAAAAAAGTATGTTCAAAGTAACTATTCCACGCGGAAAAAAGCTAGTATAAATCATTTGGAGTATTTTAGTTTAGTTACAGTAACGCATAAAGTGTTTGATTTTTACTACTTAAATTGCAAAATTTTGACTGCTTATGAGGCTGTAACCCTAGATTTGCAACTGTGTTGCTTGTTTCAATTTAATTTTTGATCTTGTAATTATTACTCGTTTTATATACAGTATACTGTGGTATGAGTGTCGGTAAAATCACGTGAGCTGAAGAAATTCATAGTATTGACGATATATCAGCAATTAGGCAATAGGATAGTTCACTATAAGGTTGCTAAAAATAAATATCGTAACAAATTGTAACACAATCTTAAACGAGTACATAAATACAATACCACACACCTACAATGTGAACGCACAGCAAGCTATTCGTAATAACCATAGTTACCATAAGGCTTAAAACATAAATTAGCATTAAGCGCCACCATAGTTACAGGTTTTATTCCATCCCTAGGGAGCACGGCAAGGCAAATTTTCCCATTGTTCTTCACACCCTGCCGTATGTTGAGGCGTTTTGAATATTTCATGCCCGATAATTTATTGCATGATTTACTGCGCAAGGGCCTTCTATGATTGCTCTCCAGATCCGGCTATCGCTCCTTCCAACTCCGACTTTTTACGTTCGTCGAATCCCTTTTTATAGAATTTACATATAAAAATAGTGTACTTTACTTTGATATAGTGCGTGCTCAATTCCGTGTCACTTCGTCGGTTCACTTGCTCTGTATACGGGATCGGGATTTACGTAATTTAGTGCCGCTCCCTGACTATCTGCGAATCGTTCGAGGATAACAGCCGCGTTTTAAAGGTTTTGAACACTATAGAACTGGGGCGTCACGTATGGCTCGTATGAACTCGTAGGTCGCTGGTACAGATCCGGCTCGAAAGATATTAGTTTTAAATCGACATCATGTTTATGTCATTACCCAAATAAGTTGTCTGTTTTAACGATTCACGTATTATGCCTGTTTTCATTAAACATGAGCCCTCTTCTATCATGGTTTTGATTTGACGGGATTTGCGTAATTTAGTGCCGCTTCCTGACTATCTTTTCCAAATAACCACGTTTAAATGGTTTGAAAACACTATTCTTTTCACATATTTTGATAAAGATATGTTTAGGTAGCGAAAATCTGGTGTCGGAACGTACTGCATGCATGCCGAGGTAAACATATTATCCGGTAAGTGAAATGATCGTAGAGCTCACTTTTACCTGCGGACAGCGAGTGTTGGGAGGCTCGCCGTCCGATCAGAAACAGGCCCGGGTCGATGACGCGTTGTGTTCCACGCGCGCCTCAAAGAGATATCAGCATAAGAGACGGGGCCCACTAGGGCCGGTGCTTGCCAGGGTTGCGGAATTGGTTCGAAAGAGCCACCGCGGCCTTTGAACGCAAAGGGCTTTAGGAGGAACACGGATGGGTTTTAGTCAGTAAGAGTCTGACACTCCCTTCCGCTCCGCCCAGAGCGGAAGAAGTCATTTGATGATTTACCTACCATCTATAAAAAAGGACTCACTTTCAAGGAACGGTGGATCTAGATTCATTTAAGTACCACGACTCGTGTAGGCTATTTTTAATGCACGAGGAAGTCATGTTGCCATACCTACGCAGAAGACTTTCTTCGAAGTCTTTTTCGCAGTCTATTTTCGAAAATGTAAGTCGGGATAAAGTTATTTAATATGTAAGCCTACATTTGGAAAGCGGTCGACTTATTAATTTCCTAACAATTAAACCGCGTTCGCGCTCCTAAAGTTAACCATTTCTGTACGGTAACCGCAAGGCTTTATGTTTTCTATTTTCGGTTTATATCTAATTAAAGCCACAACTTAGAGGATTGTAAATAGAAGTTCGTAGAATCTTAAAGGGGCAATTACCCTCAAAGGGGTATTTTTATGGAACGTTCGTATGCTAACCTGTCTCAATCAGAGAAAAATACCTCTAAATTGCATTATGAGTGTTTTTTTAAGTAAAAGTGGTTTTTAGAATAATACTAGAGCTTATTTCGAAAGTATTTTCCGAGGGGCAGGTTTTTCATATGTGGTTTAAAAAGAGTAACAAAGTATTATCTTTTTAGGTGACTTCCTTCTTCCCATATAAAATTCTTAATTACAGTTTTTATGATATAATGGCAGGATTAATTCGGTCTCAGTAGGGTGGCGTGCGATAAGTGGACGGGCCTATTTCCGCGCCTTATCTCCCCCTCCCCGCTCTGATAACACAATTTTGTGTAGAATACCTCTTTAATAGCCGCTCTTACTGGAATGGGCTAACGAATAAAGTCAATCTCTTCGACGTAAATCCTCCGAGCAGTCATAACTCAAGTTTATAGAGTTTCGGGACTTTTTCGCCGATAGAATTTAAGGGAGTGTTAAAGTTTATGTATTTTGTGGACGATGGGAATGGGATGCGTTTTTTTAATGATCTGTCATTTTTGGTTTTTCTTCTTCTTGTGGTTGTGATACGACAGTAGTTTAAATTTGGGTGGCCCAAAATATTGCTATAAATTCGTGTCGATGATTTTATTATTATGCACATCGTGTCCTAACTAATATTATGAATTTGAAAGTGAGTTACGCTTTCACGACCGATTTGATGAATTGTAGTACATAAATAGATCGGACCCTGGACACGGTTCAAGGATCTTTATTTTGCGGAAACCTACATATTAAAGCAAGTGAAGCCGCGGACGAAAGCTTTATTTTTCAGAATTCATCCACATCGACAGTGCCTCGAATAGGAAAAGATATGAGACATCGTTTATGGTATGGTCTAATGTCGCATTGTGCCTTACTCGAGTGGCCCCATCTGGCTACAAAGTCGGTTTCAGGTGCCTTGGCATTTGTAGGCCGATGAGCTGACAAAGTCCACACTCCATAATGTATTTTGGTATATGGAAAAACGGAACCCTTATAGGATCACTCGGTTGTTTATCTGTCCATCTGTCACAAGTGTCACGAATATCTCCGAATGTACTGGTCTGATTCAGTTGAAATTTGGTACACATAGAATCTTTTGTGACCCAAATAAGGACAAGTAACGAAAATAAATAATTTTTGAAAATGGAACACTTTTTGGGGGGCTAATTAGAAAACTTAAAAAGAAGTTTTTCCAACTGTGCCGTGTGACATATCAACTAGAAGGGCGTATTATAAGTGTTCAGAATATGGTTTTGAAGTTATTCAAGAAATTACATGAAAAA
The DNA here is from genome assembly GCA_002192655.3 of Mamestra configurata. NCBI lineage: Eukaryota > Metazoa > Arthropoda > Insecta > Lepidoptera > Noctuidae > Mamestra > Mamestra configurata. The sequence continues at coordinate 27,616 of NDFZ01004073.1, forward strand.
ATATGATTCCTCAAAATTGTAGACTAAGAGTAGTTTCGGAGATAAGATTATAAAAAAATAAGATTTACAGAAATGCGATTCGTTCGGAATCTTTAACATGCGTGTCCGATTCGTTCTTGACCGGTTTTTTTTCAAATGACTTCGTTTCGTAGATTTTCTTCGGAAAATAGGTTCTCTTATTTCAATAAAAAATTGGCGACCTCCTTAGGTAAATCATCATTTGCATAGCCTTTTCAGCTTCAGGTTTGACTGGAAGCCGACTCCAATATAGTTGATATTGGGGTCGGCTTCCAGTCAAACCTGATTCAGCTTAACATCAGCATTTTACGTGGAGTGGCTGCCTACCAGACCTCCAGAACCCATAAACTGGGGCCACGGTAGTTCTTGGCATGACTGGAGTCAGATTTACTGGCTTCTAACTCGGTGTGTTAAGATGGTCATCCATCTACAGACCAACCTAGGCAAGCGTTGCTTAACCTTAAAGATCGACCCGTGCAGCTGTTTTTCTTTAGCCACGAGCTCTTTAGGTAAATGTGACCTATATGTAAATTCAATAGAGAATTAACCACGTTTCTTATAAGGTACTATTTTCTTTTATATAGTGTCAATGCCCTTTCTGAAGGTTTAGAGAACATGGCATAGATACGTGTGGACGTGACATAGCAACGACAAAATTGATACAACATGAAACATGTTGTTTGGAATAACCAATCATGAGTATAATCAAAATGTGTGGTAGACTGTTGACGCGTCATCGTAATTTTATATTAAACTAGTGGACCGCCCCGGCTTTGCCCGGATATTAAAGTTTTTTCAAAATTTTCTTTCATAGGAACCTTCTCCTGACAATAACAAAAACAACAAAAAAACAATTAGCGAAATTGGTTCAGCCGTTCCCGAGTTTTGCGCTTAGCAACACATTCAGCGATTCATTTTTATTTATATAGATTAATTAATTTCTGAAATTTCACAGACGTCATCGGTATCGGTAGTGGATGGTATTCAAGCTGGTAAACGATCGCAATAGTTAATAAAAAATATTTATTTCTGAAAACCATGCGGGTGTTGAATCCGTCTTGAAATATGAGATTGGATTTTTTTTTTTAACTTCGATACTCATCCCTTCTACCAACTATCGGTAGCTAATTTAATTTGATCCTTTCACTAACTAGTTTGATTTCAAAGTACACTAACGACTGTCTAGGCGTAACAGTAACATTCCGCTACATTTAAAAAAAACTTTTTATGAAAAATACAACCGACTTCCATGTAAAAACACAACAAAATCTAAAATAGCTTGAAAGTCTTTGTTTTTAGTTTTGTTTACACCGATTTCCGAAATTAAAGTTATTTTAGGTTTTGTAGTGTTTTTACTTGGAAGTCGGTTGTATTTTTTGTATAAGTCTTTTTTTTAGTTGTGATACTAATTACCCGACATCATTTTACATCATCCAAGTAAGCAACAAGTAAGCAAAATACTCAGAAAATAAAAACTGCTAGGCCAAACTGAATAAAATTTTAAAAGTATATCGCATTGAACGAAAAAAGAATTTTATAAATCGAATCAGAAACTTCGGAGTAATCGGTAATCATACATAAAAAAACCCACCAAATTGAGAACCTTCTCAATTTTTGGAAGTCGGTCAAAAAATACGGAAAAGTAGATAATTTACCTTTCTGTTTATTCACTCCACTAGATGAGTAATGTTTACTTGAGTTAAAAACCCCTTCCAATAATGAAACGGTGGGTGTATTGCTTACACCTACGACATCAATCTTCTAGTACAAACGTAGTGATTACCAGCGTTTGTTATCAAAAGCGAATTGGGTCATGATGTCAAGTAAGCCTAAATATACTTTCTTCCATTAGCGGTGACATGTCAAATATAAGCTATATACTTATTACGTGGGGAGGTACCGAACAAAGCCTTGTAAACTTTGTCAACGAAACCGCTGGAGCCATTGTGAAGGCGCTTGAGCTGCGTTTGTATTGGGCGAGTTACTGGAATGTGATTCTTTTTTTTAATGAATTTTCATTTGAAAATCGAAGAGGGACTGAAATCTTACTTAAAAGATTGAAATGTTTTGTCAAAACAAGCGTGGGTGGCAAAGAGAAAGAGATGCCTTTGGCGATCAGTTTATCATAAAAGGTGTATGGTTCGATATTAAACACAATAAACCGCCTTTTTTATTTTGGTTTCACATGTATGTTCGTATATTTATTTAATTCACACCTACCTGTGTTCCTCATAATAGTTCCAAGCATTTCCAGCCGCTTGCTGAAGGCCTATTTAGTGACTTTCCACTGAAGTGCGCTCACAAGCACAACTCCCCCGTCCATTCAGTATGCACATGATAAAATAAAATGAAGCTGCGTCCTAAAACGTGGCACAATACAATATTCAGCTTAAACGCGCCTTACGTAGGGACCGCTCATTTCCTCCCAATGCCGGGCCGCCATTAGCAATACAAACATAACGCGAGCCCCGATGACACCTGCGCCTTTACATATTGCGTGAACGCCTCATATTTAATGCTCTATCGAATTGCAATAATAAAGTCTTTTATTGATACGTGTCGTCCATGTTTTAGGCTTGATATTCGGGTAGATTGATCGATCAATCGTGTAAGTTACCTAGGCCCAACTTTTTGTTGAGTAGCCGTGTATTTCTGACTCTATATGGCCAGTTAATGGCAATAGGTTTGCCTATATTTACATTGAACTTAAACAAAAGTAGCGAAAAGTGGCTGTCCTTTAGGGACTCACATCTCTGCCGTGCCTTTCAGGGTTTACATGCTCATTTTATAATTGAATTAAATGTCAAAAGGGACACGTATTAAAAAAAATCCTATACTTGATTTTATCATAGACAGTTTACCTAATAATATGCACCTACTTTGTCGGAAAATCAGAATGCTTACTCTCCCAAAGCAAAATCCGTCAATTCCAACAACTAGGCCAAACGAGGCGCGATTGTTCGGCCTATGTATACCTATTTGCAATGTTCTAGACTCAAAGACTGCGACGGTACCAGTGACGGCTCGTCAGGTCATCGTCCACAAACACTGCAGTAATACATTTTCTTCCACTGCCTCTGGCAACTTGCACGCGAAGATAGGCAGCTGATTTGCTTTATTTTTTTTTCCTTTTTGTTTCTAGATTACTGTACATGGCAGGAAAAACTGTTTTAGAATTGCTAACCTACTTTGTAAGTTGAATCTTGATTGCTTTTATGTTCTTGTAAACGGTTAAGGTAAATTAAGAATTTCTTTTTTTTTTTCGGAAAATTGCCTTTTTCAACTTTTGCTAACCTATTTTACTAAGGTATTAAGGTATTTGAGATTCAATTGCAGAGTGAAAATGAAAACGACATAGTGCATAGGCAAATATGTAGTAGATGATTTCATAATCTGCCTAGCCTTTTCCAAACTTATATAAATGACGGGGTCGGCTCCCAGTCAAACCGGATTCAGCTGAATACCAGTATTTTACGTGGAGCGGCTGCCAACCTGACCTAAACAACCCATTAACTGGGAATCACGGTATTCCTTGGCAAGACTGGTGTCAGACTTTCTAGCTTCTGACACTCCGTAACGACTGGCAAAGATCTACAAATGACAGCTGGGATCAACGTAGTAAAAATAATTTAAGTATGTTCTATTTCGTACCTCAATTCTTTTTGCCAAGTAATGTTACCGTGAAGTATTTATTTCATTAGAGATAATAAAGTATGGTGAGATAAACCTTACAAGAAAAATACTTGTTTGTGTACTTGTCGTGGCCATATCATAGAATTGATCACTTCATGATGTGGCCGACCATTTCATGAAATGGAAAATACGCGCTGCACACATCATGATGTGGTCTGGCCAGATCAATGAATAACTCAGCGTTTGTCGATATCAACAGCTACACTCGGCTATTTTATGATATGGTCAAACATGAGTGATTATATCGTGAACTCATTATCCATCGTTAGATGTGCTGATATCGTTCTGATTTTGTGAAGCATGTTAAGTTCCTTTAAACCCTGCAGACAGAAGCATGAGCCCGGCTCGCGGTAGGAGTCGGAGCGGGGCTTCGAGGCCTTAGTTAGGTTTGAAGTTTTCATTTCATGACGTGGCCAGGCATTTCATGATATGGCCAAACGGTTATTGATATATCATTGTTGACGATTAAACGATATTGTCAGGTTACGCTGGCCATTTCATGAAATTTTCGGGCACATAATGAAATTGCCAATTCTATAATATGGCCACGACATAGTCACGTTGAAGTTTTTCCCAACTAGGTAACAAGGTGACTAGTACAAAATTTTAATGAAGGCTACTCAAACAGTCTGACTTATGCAGGTTGCTTGGAGGATCGGAACCCTTTCAGTATCTCCCTCTCGTTCTATCACGTAGGCAAGCAATTTACCCATTGTTATTCAAATCGCAAATTAATTATTCATTCACGTCATTTTCAGATGTGAATTTATTTCCTGCTTATGATGCTAGGAAATGCAGGAAATAGACATGGTGTCTCCGTTGTCTGTTTAAATTTAATATTGATTTTTAATAAAAAACTGTTTTTTTTTTCAACTATAAACTGTTGTTGGTACTGTCATTTAATAAATAACGTTTGGGCCTATTTAATATCACCGACATCACAAAATTGTATCGATTGTGTAATTTTTGACTAATAAATATGTCGTCGCATTGAACTAGCGTCCCGTGCCTACCTCCATTAACAAACCGCTATCGCTTATCGCTACTTCTATTAGTTTAAACATATCCTCCTTTACTTGGTTTAGAAGAAGTTAGCGGAGAAACAGCGAGTTTTATACTATTAAGGGCTGACTTCTAAATTTTCTGACAACTTTTTCATGATGAATAAACATAATACTTTGAGATATTTACTGAACAAAATTGTTCCTCAAGAAAAAGTGAAGAGATAACTAATATTTGTAATTGTCCTAATATTTGTAGTATCCGCATTTTAATATCGGGCTCTGCAGTCATCACTGTAAAGGGTGGGTACTTTGCCGGGATCGCCCGCCCATTTACAACTCAAACAGAACCCTGATTCATTAGCTGATCACGTAAATAGGTCGCGGACTAAAATCACAACAACATTGCAATCCTACACTGACATCTAATTCAAGTATATTCACTACCTATATTTGTACATCATTAGTAGATATCTCAATGATTTAACCTGAGATTAATGAAGTCTATACAGGGATCTAACATAAACATGGATAAGCTTGGCATCACAGACAGCGCCTAGAGCTGCGAGTATAATTCTGGTTCATTATAGCGTACCCAATATAATAGACTTTACCTAAGCTTTGTGTACCAAATAGGATTACGAACAATATTGTGTGATGTGATGTTTGACATCCCCATGTACTTGTACCTACATATCTGTACATAAATCTTATTCTATTTTTGGTTCGAAAAACGAAAAAGAAGACAATTTCCACATGTTTCAGGGTTGATAGTTAAGTATTGACGATGTTGATCTTTGACGCCTTTCGCGTCACTTAAGTCGATCGGAGAGGGTCAAAACGCAATCAAGCGAGGCTATCGCTGAACCACTTCGGCGTACGGCTCTAAGTAGGTTTATGCCCCAGTGACCTGACTTAATGTTTCAGCATTTTATTCAGCGACACGTACGCTGTGCCGACCCTAGCCGCCATCAGAATTTCCTTACCGAATTTCCTTAGAGACTGAAACCGAGACGTTGTTTTTGAACCCACTTCCTGTTTTATTGCAACTTGAGAATTTGAAAATGGATGGGGCGATATCTATGTCAGCTCGGATTGGGAAGTTCCATTTGGTGACGCGGGAAATGGGACTCGATGGGCCCTTTTCGTTTTTTTGTTTCCATTTCCGTTGTGAAGTTTGGGTTATTAGTGATTCCTGCGTGTTAATTGGAACTGAAACTATCGTTACTAAAAATACCAATGCACTCGATACTTACTCCGAGAAATGCAGAGAAATGAAGATACCATAACTGAATCTGTGAAAGTGGCTTTTTGCCATCGAACAATTTCTTTTTTTGAAAATTTGAATTTGCCACTGCTGAGTTATAAAGAATCTCATACTACTGTGTGCTATCTGTTTCTTAATTATAGATTAAAAATCGAGAACATATTATTTATATGTTTTAAGGATTAACAAACTTATTCTTTGTCTAGACTCTTTTGGAAAGTCAAAAAAAGCTAGAAGGTGTTCAATTATAGTTAAATACCTAAATCCATGTAAGCGCTCTCACAGCTGTGCATAACGAGATGAAACATTGTTTTTGGGTACTAGAAAAAACGGTCAGTTTGTTGTGAAATACGAGTGTTAGCGTGGGCCGAAACATTTTTCATCCGTTTTCCTCTCGGTACACCTTCAGTTGGAACTTCATGAATATTTCAAGCGGGATCAATTATTAAAATGATTTACTACTGCCCCGCCTTGCCGTATAAACGTGGGGCTCTATGTGTGCCTACATTATTCCTGAATATAAAAACAGTGGTGATTTTTTCTCCGTTTTCTTGAAGGAACTAAACAATTAAAATTCCAGGCACGTTTATTTTGAGAAGGGTTTGCGTTTTCATTATGTGATTTTTGTGTTTTGTTTGACGCAAGCTCGTCTAGTCTAGGTTCATAGCATTGTGGTCTGGGCTTATTGTTAGTCCTAATTTGGGATATTAAATATTTTAGACATCTTATTTATTCAAGACAGCCTTGGTTATTCACAGCTGGGCTATAAATTAAGAACTGAAACTCAAAGATCCAAGGTTTATCTTTGCTCTGAGTCGTGTTCAGCTTTCAAGGCGCTTTTGATTACTTATCTTCGTGGAATATTGGCGAACAAGATATTAAATAACACTACACGCGACTAAACCTCATAACACTAATATTCGAAAGCATACACCAGCACACTAAGGAGTAGATAAAACTCCATAGAGTGCTCCTCGGCATTTCGCTTGCAAATTGCTCGTCGCAGGTAGAACGAATATCATGTTACGTCATGCCGCAACGGAGGCATTAGCATATCGATGCGGGCAAGCCACCTGCTAAAAATGTACTCAAGAGCTGTTAGCCGCCGTTGGTCACTTACCTACTACCTATAAATTTTTATTCGGAATTTTATGCCGAAGATTTTAGAGCTGGTAGTTGAAGGGTTAAAATTTTATCCTCAATTTTTTTGCTGCCAAAGCAAAGAAGCGATGTCTTTCGTAATTCACTAGTTTATTACAAGCGGAATTGGTCAAAAACAAATGTAATTTTGTTTAGTTTTACAAGCAAATGTTGTGTAGAGACAGGTCACGAGTGGGGTCTACCTGGGGCACAATTAAAATGAAAATTTCCCAAATTAACCCGAATTATATTGCTCGACCTGGAGTTAAATCCTTCTAGGATTTAACTCCAGGTCGAGCTTTCGTTCGACGACTTCAACTACAAAATATCATTATTGTTTTAATTATTTATTTGAATAGTTTGACTCTGTTGTAATCTAAAATAATGGAGAAAACGTTTCAAATATTTTATTTTACAGCAACCTGCATGGTCATTTATAAATCTTCCGAATCTAGGTGAACTACTTCGATTTCGAGATATTCTTTAAAATATTGCGGAATAAGAATGAAGACCTCTCTATCTTGAAATCGTATCTCGTTGTAGCGCTCTAGTCACATTTTGATTGAAATTGGATATTTTTTCTTTCTACTAACTTTTCTGTATTGAACAATATCTCGTCTTAAAATAACTGGTGCTTATTTACAGAAAATTGTGTATTGCGAGCATCAGCTCCCGCGGCCCACATTACATGAGCCCTTTTATGGGCCTCGATACAGACCTGCCCCTTTATCTTTAACGATAATCTCTACTCTAAGAGAATTCTGAATGGGTTCAATTTAATTTTAGGTGCTGTTTAGGCTATCATAAGGCAACATAAGCCTACGCAGGAGGCAGATAGATAGTTGTTAAGATAAAGAATTTAGCTCAGGAGCGGGCGCGTATTTACAAAAGCCCGACATTTACCTGGCGAGGTATTCAGGCCCGCCGATTGTGCTCGCTCCCTCAGCCGTGCTATACGATAAACGATGAAAAGACCTACCACCGGACACTCCATTCATGTATATCATTGAGTGCCGCCACACGGGAGGTAACTATGTAGAAAACGGAAACGAAAACGTCGCTCTTACATTATAAAAGTACGTTTGCGTTACGTTTTTAGAAGGTACACGAATTAAGTAATAACCTAAATGTTCTTTGTAAATGTTTCCGGACGGAATTTCCCGGGTTCCTTTGAAGCCACGATGACATGTGTCGCGAACTAGAGGAAAACGGTTGCATTATAGGTTTTTGTTTCCAACATTGAAGTTTTAATGTCTGTTTCTGTCATGTTGATAAAGGTTGTTCGTTACTTGAAATAAATGTTCTTAGTAGTTGTTAATAAATCATTATTAACCATAGATTAACCCATATTAGTATGACGTAGAGAAGAAGAAGGGTTAAAAATATTGTCGATGGCGATTGAATCGGATGGATGTCGATTGGCGATACTAAATACTTGTACAAACATTATGTAATCTATTTCAATGCGCTGTCATTCAAAAACTCAAAATTTACTGGCTGTAAAAGTACAGCCGAATTAACGTACATACTTAGTAAGAATCAGCTCAAGAACAAATACCGACAAAATTACCTCTTTTTTGTGCTTATTTAAATTTTATCTGCATAACCTACAAACGTAAGTCGATAAAAGTAATAACAATAACCAATCACATATTAATTGAGAAGCTTTATATTTCCATCACTTTATTTTTCTTTGCAGTATAACAGAGACCGCGCTTTACATTTTGTCACTGTCTTAAGGTGTAAGCATTTCTTATGAAGTAAAACGCAAATAAAATAAAAAATAAGAGTAGGTAAAATTTCAAAACAAGGGTGTGAATAAAAAAAAACAATCAAAATCAAAAGACATTTATTTAATTAGGCTGAGTGCCAGCACTTTCTGAACGTCAAAGTTCTGCATAAAGACAGTCCCTCAAAACGCGCGCCTGTCACCACTTCCTAGTGTTGTAGCTGGGAAGAAGAAGTGGCGCAACAAACTCCCCAGCAACACATCTGTCTGTTAAGTTTTAAAAACTTGAATTAATACAATAGTATGCAAAGTAAGTTTACAAAACATGACACAGAAAAATAATATATATACTATGTAAGGCACCTACAACCCAAATATTTTGCATTTCTGTGACACCAAAACATACTCAAGCTCCGTCACATCCGCAAATGTTTTTTTTCAAAATAAAATATATTCCCTGCCATCTTATCAACTACATCACCCTCGGCACCCTTTTAAACACTTTTATTTGTGTATGTATAAGAGTTAGTCAATTGTCCGCGCCTCCTCGCGCGTAGAGTGCGATAAACGCTGAAAAGATGAAATATAGTCGCCATGACAGTCCAGTGGTCAATGTGTAGGGCGCTGTGAATGTATTAGTGATGTTTGTTTCTTACTTTTTTTTGTGGGATGCGACTTTGAAGGGAAAATTATATTTACGCGTTTAAAGAAGTTTGTAATTATATAATTATGAAGGAATTCAATTTGTGAGCTAATATTTAATGAATTACATACCTTGACCTGAAGGAATTAAAGAAAAAAGTGGCAGTACCCGCTTGAAGTTTAGCCATCCGTTCAGCTTTTGAGGCATGATTGGTTAATAAATACAAATGTTAACATCTAAACATACATACTTGATTGCGGAATTTGTTCGAAAAAGTCACCGCGGCCCTGGAACGGAATGGGCATTTAGAGGAACACGGATAGGTTTTAGTCAGTCAGAGCGGAAGGAGTCATTTGATGATTTCCCATCGGTAAAAAAAACAAACATACTTTCACATCATGTGTAAAAGGACGTAAAGATAGGATGAACGCTGGATTAAATTAGGATAGGATAATTGATTCTGTTGCCATGGCCGGAGGCTTTAATTTTTAAGGCTGCCACAGAAAATACCGGTTAAGTAGACGACAACCTCGAAGGTTGACCAGCGAGGGGCCACTCATAAAAAAAGGTTGCAGTCTAGGTAGTACATAGNTCCTAGTGTTGTAGCTGGGAAGAAGAAGTGGCGCAACAAACTCCCCAGCAACACATCTGTCTGTTAAGTTTTAAAAACTTGAATTAATACAATAGTATGCAAAGTAAGTTTACAAAACATGACACAGAAAAATAATATATATACTATGTAAGGCACCTACAACCCAAATATTTTGCATTTCTGTGACACCAAAACATACTCAAGCTCCGTCACATCCGCAAATGTTTTTTTTCAAAATAAAATATATTCCCTGCCATCTTATCAACTACATCACCCTCGGCACCCTTTTAAACACTTTTATTTGTGTATGTATAAGAGTTAGTCAATTGTCCGCGCCTCCTCGCGCGTAGAGTGCGATAAACGCTGAAAAGATGAAATATAGTCGCCATGACAGTCCAGTGGTCAATGTGTAGGGCGCTGTGAATGTATTAGTGATGTTTGTTTCTTACTTTTTTTTGTGGGATGCGACTTTGAAGGGAAAATTATATTTACGCGTTTAAAGAAGTTTGTAATTATATAATTATGAAGGAATTCAATTTGTGAGCTAATATTTAATGAATTACATACCTTGACCTGAAGGAATTAAAGAAAAAAGTGGCAGTACCCGCTTGAAGTTTAGCCATCCGTTCAGCTTTTGAGGCATGATTGGTTAATAAATACAAATGTTGACATCTAAACATACATACTTGATTGCGGAATTTGTTCGAAAAAGTCACCGCGGCCCTGGAACGGAAAGGGCATTTAGAGGAACACGGATAGGTTTTAGTCAGTCAGAGCGGAAGGAGTCATTTGATGATTTCCCATCGGTAAAAAAAACAAACATACTTTCACATCATGTGTAAAAGGACGTAAAGATAGGATGAACGCTGGATTAAATTAGGATAGGATAATTGATTCTGTTGCCATGGCCGGAGGCTTTAATTTTTAAGGCTGCCACAGAAAATACCGGTTAAGTAGACGACAACCTCGAAGGTTGACCAGCGAGGGGCCACTCATAAAAAAAGGTTGCAGTCTAGGTAGTACATAGGTACCTATCAAATTTTGATCTTTAAGCTTCGTCAATTCCTTAGTTATGCAGCATTTATATTTGTTTCAAACCGTATGATTACTTTAAACACTGGTTAGCAGATTCTAAATTCAAAATCTCTATGAAGAACATGCCAAGCAGTATTCAAAACTAATCATTTCGTTTTTTTTTTCCTTATAAATAAGGCTGTATAAGTGCATAAATCCTACAAGATACTAGAGGGCCAATTCTGCTGAATGAGAACTTTGCTTAAAAAATCGTAGAATGGGCCCACAGCTTTTTAGTCACTGAAATAAAAAATATCTGCGCTCATCTAATAGAACATTTGTTCTATTTTCAAAAGCTATAACGCTCAAATGACATAACGTTTACTTTATCTAACAACACTTTACATCATTTTCAATCAATATACCGTTCGGTATATGAATATGTCAGCAGAAAATTGGAGACTCCGTAAGATTGTAATAGATCTTTATTAGATTATAATTTCTCGAAATATTATGAAAAATATATTATGAACAACATAAGTTATAACAACACTTTCTCTAACGTTAGTTTAGTAGATATCTTCTTATTTAGTATAACGCTCTTTTGATCTAGTTATTATCTCGTATAATTGACATTTGATCTAATCGCTGAACACCACGCCAGCTCTGAAACTTAGGACACCTCGACACGGATAGGTGTGGTATGGCGAACTTAACTCCCGCGATCCAATTCATGTTAGGTTCCTTTAAACCCTGCAGGTAGAAAATAGGTCAAATTCCCTTGGTCACGACCGTAATTTAAGCCGAATGTACATTCGATAATATTAGTGATCATTGGATCTGTGGCGTTTCCAAAGGCCACATCTTATTCGAGACGGCAACTTGGCCATAAGTACGCAGGACGCATTTATATATAGTTATACCTGACATTACACACCCTAGCAGTAGTATAGTTCTTGTTACAATCATGGAATAAACATGTATCTGCGAATAATTATGTATGTATATTTCTCTTGTGTTTCGTGTTTTGTGATTGCTCAATCAGAGATATAGCCATCAGTAACATTAGCTATTAAACTTCACAAATTGCAATTTACGTTTGTATTTGTTGGACCAGCACCGTTGTTTGGAGTATAAAGTAATACATTATCTACACAAAGCCGCATAGTATTATCTAGGTTTCTACGTACTCGTGTTTAGCCTAAAAGCTTGCATTATATCGGAATCGAATTATCGACTGATTTGCTAATTTATGTAACTAGCATTATTACCCGTTATGATATCTTTTATGCACGGCAGTGTGATATATTTCTAAATGGAAAAACTAAACCAAGTATTTTTTAAAGTGAAACTTTTATTACATCGTCTCAAATTTTTTGGTCTGTGTATCGCATGTCGCGTGACGGTCGGCCGCGGAGTAGGGATAAAGTGAAAGGCGCTCGTCAGAGCAGCCGAGGCCAATATGGCGGCGTCTATAGTTCCATCAGCTGACCGTGTAGTGTCTATACACACAAATAAGTCTAATAGTCTATACTATTACTCATTTGTGCCAGTGCTCCACGCTAATTTGTTTGTTTTTGTCAGTGTTTTTTTAAACCCTTAATGGAATATTATTCCGAAAATTTTTAGTTAAATATCTATAATGTGAAAAAAAGTTTCACTTTAAAAAATACTTGGTTTAGTTTTTCCGTTTAGAAATATATCACACTGGTTTCATAAAACCACACAATCCTTTTTTTTTTTAAATGAACTAAGTACTTCATTTCACGGGTTTTTATGTTTATTTTGGCATTGATGCCGCTATACGGCATCAATGNTTTGGTTTAGTTTTTCCGTTTAGAAATATATCACACTGGTTTCATAAAACCACACAATCCTTTTTTTTTTAAGTACTTCATTTCACGGGTTTTTATGTTTATTTTGGCATTGATGCCGCTATACGGCATCAATGCCGTCACAAGAAAGACTAATAAAGCGAAAAGTGTACGGCAACAAAAAGAATCAACGCCATCTATCTTATCAGCTAGTAACGAAATCCTGCATCTCGGTATCAGAGTTTTCCGTGCGATTTGAACATATAATAACAGTCCGAATATCAACTATGGGACAGTTGCCACCGGGACACAACCATGCGATCGGAGGATCCCTTTCAATAGAGATGCTATATGGAACAGGGAGTTAAGTCTTGCGACTTTAATCCCTATTCCGTATAGCTCTACAAAGGGTTGGTATATCAGTTAGGTATAGATTTTCATGGCGTAACGCAGTTACTAACGTCCATTCGTAGTTATCCTAGGTTTCTGGAAATAACTTATCGATGCATTACAAATTAACAAAAGTCAAGATGCTTGAACAAACAAAAGTTCATGCAACGCACGTTTGACAAGTTGTGCCATTTTTGCGATAATATGAAATCCAGAAACTGGGCTGAATGAGCTGGAATTTAGGAACTGAACATTAGCGAACGTTTATATTTACGTAGAGGCCATAACTCTCAAAAGCAATTTTTGTTAAAAATAAACCATCTGAACTGATAGCGCAAAGAAACAGTTTACTGCGGCATTATAATTCATACTGCCCCGTTAACGTCCACCGTTGGACATTGGTTTCCCCTATAGCGATGAAATAACAAAGCACCGATGTTGGTATATTTCCATAATTATTGCTTCGCACACGGATTGCAAAACGTAGCGAACATACCTACGAGTACCTACCAGGTACGATTGTGGTAGATGCAAGTCAGTCGATGTTGTTACTCATTCCTAATCCTAATCACCAACTTAATCAATATCAATTTAATATAAAACTCATCCGTTACTGAGGGACTGAGTGACTGACAGGCAACATACAGCCGAAACTACTGGTCGTACAAAGCTGAAATTTGTCATGTAGGTTCGTTGGGGTGTGCAGGGGAGCACTAAGAGAGGATTTAGGAATGGGAATAAACGGGATTGGCGCGTACGAAGTCGCGGGCAGAAGCCAGTTTTGTGTAAAAGCTTTTCAGCAGAGAATTAGACCTTTTTCGTTCATGTGTAAGTGCTTGACTTTGACTTCCGCGTATGCCAATGATATAACAAACCAGCGGCTACGGTGTTGATATGTTTCCATATCATCGCTTTGTACACGGATTGCAAAGAGTAGCGAACGTTCTGTGATTGGTAGGCAGGTCAGTCAAATTGTATTAGTTATCCTTATGATAACCGAGCAGAAAGAAACGGAAAATAATTCGAGCTAATGGCTTATCGGTCGAAAATTAGACCTAAACTCATTTGCATCGCAAATTAATATAAGTGCGAAGATTGGATTGTTGAAAATTCATTCAACAAATCACAGCAATTAACGTGCTTTTGACTATTTGTCACGAATTTGAGGAAACGCTTCGTCCCATTTTCCGTAGAATAATTTTTCGAAACTTAAACGCTTTTTCTTGCTTCTTTATCCTTCTTCTTTCAATAACCAATACGCATTACCACATTCAATTAGAACAAAGATCCAACATCCCTAAACGCAGAGGTAATTACAGCATTTATTGACACACGAGGGGAGTCCAATAATGAAAATATTTGTCCATTGATCGTAATTCCGCGCGTGACATTCCCGACCTATTGCCCTAATGACGTTCGATTGTCCTACTCACATTTCATCGTGTCACGTCCCATCACAATATGATCCACGCCGTTTTAGCTTGGGCGTTAATGAGTTTTTTTGTCAACGCATGGGTGTTTATTATGTCGAAATTGCTGAGTCCGGATAACTAATAACAGAGTATTTGACTAAAAAAACTAATAGCCCGTCAAAATGATTTTCAAAAAATATTGTACACTTATTTTATCTTTCTTCACGTAAACAAAAATATAAACGATACAGTGCGTTGAAAACTCGTGTGACGTCACTTAACAGTACACTTTTTACTGGAAAGTGACGTTACAAGCCCTCATTCCTTATCTTTGAATCGTTTTGTCTTCGTATTTTGTTATTGATTTGATAAAATAAAAAATGCGTTCGATAATCTAACTGACGATGACGGACTAAATATAATCATATTTTTTAACACAGGTCATATCTCTATTGCTGGACGGATCGAGTATGCTCAGGGGTTTGCTGTTTTACGGGCTAAGATGACACAGCTCATAATTAATTATGCCTTCAAGTGGACCGGTAAAAATCGAATATGAAATTCCACCACTCATGGCCAATTTTGAACCGACCAATTAGCATACGGAAAGTCTCTGCTATCTTTTTGGGCGAACTTCCTTTTTCACTTTTTACGAAACCCGCGGGCGAAGTAGGTCTTCTCTATTTTGCTGGATAATTTACGTCCAAATAGGGACGGAGGTTCGACTCGATAGTCTAAACCAGTGGCTCCCAACCTTTATTTGCCCCGGGACCACTTTGATTTCTTTGTTGTTAACAGGGACCACAAATCAAGAAGAAAAATAAACTACGCTAATCTAAGATTAAATATATTTCAAAATTATATTTATAGATATTCGAAACTTGTAGCATAGCTTTTCTTTGAAATTTTTTAAGATGAAAAGATTGAAATTTTAAACATTTCGCGGACCATATTTTGGCCCTTACGGACCAACATGTGGTCCGCGGACTACAGGTTGGGAATCACTGGTCTAAACCAAATATTTGAAAGTATGTTATTTGTGTTAATTACAGTCGGATCTGATCCAGAATCCAGCAAACATTAGCTCAGTTATATGTATATCAGAAGGCGTAAATTCCCATGAGATACTACATAACATACAAGTTAATTTCGAGGCAATTCGTCTTAAAACTATAGATAATGATTCCGGTATGGGAAAGGGACAGACCTATAACAGACGCATAGCACTAATAACCGAATCATGAAGGTGTTGGTACAACTTATTAGTGGTGCTGATTTTGAAAATAGAACAATTCTTTTCAAAATGTTCCTTTCAAAGCGTCTGTCACGAAACTGGAATAATCTAGGTAATGAATTCACAACTTCACACCATTATGATTGTCATAATTCATCAACGAGTACAATATAAGAAGAACAAAAGGGACCAAAGTAATCTCAAGTACTAAGTACTTTTGTTTCGAGAACGATAGATAAAACTGCCTAACTAATACTTGGTGAAATTGAATACGCGTGAGGGGAATTTTTACCAAGTTACCGAGTACTTATGAAAAATATGGATGAGGCCCACTTCGGTCCATTGTACAACATCGTATCTAGAACTTTGGGTATAAAGAAAGTTTTTATTGTAATTAAAGTTGTTTCGTTTATGGACAGAATTATACTTTTATTTTAATGACGGTGTAAATGATAGATTGAATGAGCCATCGAATTTAACGTTTGTGCTTTGTGATATTTTTCTTTCGCATGTTTTTTTAAATGAGATTAGAGATCATACATTCTCATGAGAATTACAATTCACTTACATGAAAATATTAAGAACTAGATATACCACAAAAAAAATGGTTTGGACGTATTTCAAAAAACTGGGCATCGATTATAATGTTTTTAGGGTAGGTAACAAAATATGAACTAGTGTTAGTTCGATACACGGGCTCAACTGTCAAAGTACGTAAACAAGTTTCCGTACAACACAGATCAGCGGTAACTGGATGTGGCTCGTCACTATTGTAGGGAAAAAATAGTTTTTATTACAAATTGTTTAAGTAGTTTTTAAAAGTGGTTTTGGATTTAGATTCTTTGACGTATCTCGGTAACTTATTATATATTTTAGATCCTCCATGCAAAAGAGTTTTTCTTTCGTAGTTTGTGCGGGTTGGGGGTAGTTGTTAAAAGTCTTTTTCACGTCTCAGTTTCATTTTGTTTTTTTTTTGTATTTTTTTTATGGTTACGTTTGTGTGTTTATTTTGAATTTGTATGCGTGTATTATAAATGTATGTTTGTACTATGTTCATGACTTTAATTTCTTTGTACCTATAGAGTTTCTGGTGGAGTTAGATAGTCATAATTTAATAACGTTTTTAGTAGTTAATTTTGAGCAATTTGTAGTTTGTTGTGTTTTAGTAGGTTAATATGTGTTTTAGCGGAGGTACCCCGTATTTCCATTAGGTAGTCAATATGTGGCTTAACACGTGAATAACCAACCCGCCTTTGGCATGCTTAACAAGCATGCTTAGCAAGTTTAACACTCGTGATATATATCACGTGATATATATATATATATATATATAACTGGCCAAGTGCGTGTCGGACCACGCATAATGTAGGGTTCCGTAGTTACCCGTCTCCTAAAACATGCCAGAAAAATATTAAAAAGTACTTAACTGTTATCTTATAACATTATAAAGTTAAAAATGCATTTGGTTTTAAGTCATTTTTTACTTTCACAGTTCCATTTTAAAGTGGGTCGACTATTACGCATTAACTCGTTAAGCCTTGGTAGCGGTGATACTTTTCAGTATCAGTATAATAGTAGTAGCATATACATATGTATATGCTACTACTATTAATTTTTTCACGTCTCCAAAAACAACCCTTTAGCTGGCAGAGGCGCTCCACACTCAAACAAGAATTGGCACTTTAAAGCTTAATATTTCACAAACGGCTCCTTGGATTGAAAAATGGTGGAAGACCATGGGGTACACGATCAAAAAACAAATTCATCGCCACTTTGTAGGAAAATACAATTTTTTTTAGATTTTATTTTACCATTTTGTCGGCGTGATTAATATGATTATTGTATATCCACACCAAATTTTAACTTTCTAGCGCTAAGTGTCTCTGAGCTAAACCGCGGACGAACAGACAGACGGACATAGCGAAACTATAAGGGTTCCTTGTTGACTACGAAACACTAAAAAGAAGCTTTTCCCCTGTAAGACTGCTAATCTTCGGAAGATACATAATTATCTCTGCTCTAAAAATCATTTGCTGGAAAATTAAATAACCTTTTTATTTCTCGGAAAAATGAAACACTACACAATAAAACTTATCAGTCGATCTTTAGTCCTATACGAACATAAAACCCTTGATTTCACCACATGAAAATAATTGTCTCATATAACAAAACGTAGGTGCTTCGTTACGCTTCATCATAATATAGGTCACATGATGGCCCATAAATACGATTATTACGTTTCCCTCGAACAAAGCTTTATCTGCGTCTCTTATACCTGCGGTGACGTAATATCGATGTCAGCAGATGTAAGGGAATCTCCGTAAGTTCTAACGTCATTACCTCCCGTTTGTTTGATTGCTTACAGATAGCGGATGGGATGAGCCCGAGGCGCTTTGGACTCGAATTACTCAGGGGAACTTACATAAATGTTAACGGGTCCGTTGTCGCCCGTACTCTAGATATCTCCTTTTATACAGATATCACATTCCTTTAGAAAATATGGAANACCTCCCGTTTGTTTGATTGCTTACAGATAGCGGATGGGATGAGCCCGAGGCGCTTTGGACTCGAATTACTCAGGGGAACTTACATAAATGTTAACGGGTCCGTTGTCGCCCGTACTCTAGATATCTCCTTTTATACAGATATCACATTCCTTTAGAAAATATGGAATAAGGATTTTCCAACTCAATCACGGGTACACTTTAATACAATTTATGTTCGTGTAAATCCGTAAGGTAGTAATGCCCTAGGGCGAAAATTGTTATAGCGCTTATTTAGTGTTAAGTCCGTTTTTATGACGTATCAACCCTAACGTGGTCCATTTCGATAACATGATTTTTACAGCTCAAGGGTGAGGTTTAACCATCAATACAATTTAGAGCATCATTAAATAGAAATATATCTTGCTATAGAGAACTGAAGGGCTTCTATTCCTACATAATTTATACCTGGCTCGTGATAAAACTTAGAGGGGAATGTACAAAGACGGTAAATTATGGGGTAATACATTCTGGCGTACATTATTCAAATGCAGTCTCAGTGCAGTTGCCATCGTAGATCGAAGTGCTCAATGGATTTATCCTGCCCGTTGTTAATTTATTGCCGATCCAGCAGAGGGCGCTGAATAACAGCTTCCTGTACAAAGCTGTATTTCGGAATTTACATGTGAGTTATTACTTTTGTGCACGAGCGTACTTTTGAATTCTTAGACGATGTTACGTTTAACCTCAAAGTTATGTGTATTTGGTTACTTTGCAAAGGAATATAGATATTGATTTTGCAAACAGGTTACAAATAACTCTTTTACACGTCAAGTTTTTTTGGTCATAACAATCTAGATGAGGCCGGCGTTTACTAGCTGACTACCCAGAGAAGAAACACCGAAACAAACTCAGAGGTCATAGTCTCTTTAGAAGTCCATACAATGGTCAAAAACATTTGAAAACCATTTAGGTTTGGCCTTTTGAGGAAAGCACCACACAGGTTTGAGTGGACCTGACCAGATAGTGCGAGCATTTGTTAGTTATCGTGTAGCTTAAACATAGAACTTTAAGGAGCTCAACGATTCGACGAACAATACCAAAGTAAGGATATTTGGGTAGGCCGCATAAAGTACTCAAACTGCCAGACATCATGATATGAGCCCGACATATAGCGACCTACACAGTTCTCACAATCACAGTACGTCATATCAGAACTATGGAGATTAGAGCCTGAGATGGTCTTTTAAGGAAAGTACCATACAGATTTGAGTGGACCTGTCCAGTCAGTGCAAGCATTTGTCAGTTATCGTGAAGCTCAACTCAGAACTACTAAGGAGCTTAGCGACGATTATCCCTGTATGCACTATGAAAGTATACCCAAGGTCTTCAAAGTTAGAGTGAACAGGCTTTTTCTGGGTATGCTGACTTCATTGTCGACTTTGTCTCTGTTACCTCAGACCTAGACTAGAGTCAAGAGTAAACCAATCTCAAATAAAAAAAGGACATTCCCCGGTTGGTGCTGGACTATTGCAGAATATGGAAACGAAAGATGAAAGGCTATGGGTTTGGGTGGTTTAGTTGATTACCGTATACTATGCGAGAACTATTGGTCCCTGCCTGACCACTGATAATGTCCACGGCTTTAAAATAGCAGGGGATGACTTGCACACTCAATAAATGGGCCCCCGAAAACGGTCGCCAGCACAAAGTGACGTAGCACCAAGGGGGCAACATTATTATTATTTTTTATTATTATGTTTTATGATAACTTCACATACTGTATGTAGAAGACTTTTAGTTTTGTATTCCTAAATCGATTCCAGGAGATGCCCTAATTATTATGTAAATGTACGAAATAGAAACACTGAAGATATTTCAACAGGGTTTCGTACTAATCTACGGCTCAACCATTATTACAAACTGCTTACTTAAGATTAAGATGCCGAATAACCGAAACCAATCTAGAAAATGACACCCAGTAGATATATTTTACAAGAACTTGTGTAAGGATCATAAACGTCGTAATCCAACACACAAACTGTGTCCTAAATAATCCCGACTGTCCATAACGAGGATATTTTACGGTCATTTAGCTCATAAAACCTAGACCTATTTCCGAGGCGGCTGGGGCTCTCACAGCCTGTCACAACCGCCGAAGTCCCCAATTCCTAAGACCGCGCTTTCTTCTTCTAATGCGCCCGTCGTGTTCGCGTGCCCGGACCAATTTGCGTTGGCACCTTATCGCCCAAGCTAATGTTCAGTGTAATGCCACTTCCGACATGAAAACTGTTCCGAACTCATTGTTCGCCCCATCGGCTTGCCTCTTTAAAATACTGTGTACGGATAAACACAGCCGATAGGAAGCGACCCGTTTCCGTAAATTTGGATTAAGACCTGCTAGTATTGTTGAGATTTAGATTGTTTCCTTTGTTTACTGAGCTGTCAGATGCGACAATATTTTTACGCAATTATATTTCACAAAAGGCAGGTATTAAAGTGACGCGTCTTGTTTCCGCATTCCCATATTGTCTGCTTTCATTTTCGTGTCAAAAAGGCGACATTTTTATTAAACAGTACAAGGATAAATCCGCGATATATTTTTATCGTGAATACACATATTTCGCGTGTCAGCGCAAGCAGGTGCTCGCTCAGAGTTTGTCCCGTCAGCAAACATAACAGCGGCCATTATTACAGTTGCGTAGTTTCCCTCACCTCGCGACTCGGGCTCGGGGCTCGGGGCTCGTTCGGGGCTCCTCGGCACATCAAGATATATCGCCGATGTGAGCCACGGAAGAAAACACTTTTTCATTGATTCAGTGCCACATCTGGCGACAAAACGCCGTCGGCTTTCCATTCTGATGACCTGACTTGACATTTTTATTGCTCTCCATATTTTTGTGCGCCTCCAAGGCATTTATGGAAGCAGGGTAAAATATTGTGAAACTTGAAGGAGGACAGAACAGATATTATGATATTACTGACACGATATATTGAAGAACTTTTGACGGCGATGGGATGCTCGTAGCACTGGCCTTTCGCCTTTTTTATCGCACTTCTTTTATCTTACAGTTTGTTCGGGTGAAGTTATGCGTCAAAATAATACCGTTCCATATTGTGCCTAAATGCCTGAGAATGAAATATCGGGACAATGTTTTTTAGTAACTTTCTTAAAATTTCGAAAGACAGAAGATAATGTTTTGATAAATTTTATTACTGGATAATGTCAGCAATTCAAATAAAAGACGCTTTTTCTTCATATTTTATTTCATACACCTACTTCTAAAAGACTTGTACTAACTGCTTTCATTACACTAGATTACAGTAAATCTGTTGCCGGAAAAATTTTGGCTGTTGCTGACTACACATGGTATGCTAAGTTCAAAGTTTTTTTATCAGCTCCGGTTTTTGAGTTTCAGATTTTCTGGTTTCCACCAAATAGTTGGTGTTTGAAATTTGAAATCGCTTCTTTTGCCACTTTAACATTATCTTTAATATTCAATACACGATTTACAAACATAATCAGGTGCCCAAAGCATGTCATTTTACCCAAATACATCCCAAAATATAGAAAATAGGTATTTCTAACAGACTCCGATATAACTTTTACACTCATTCTCCATAAATATAGCAAAACGATTAGGAATGGTTGAGCTATTCATGTCGCAGAAACTTAGATAATATTTTTAACACAGTAAAAATTTACGTTATCAACGAACAATATGTCTATCGTTTCTGAGTGACTGACAGACAACGCACAACTGAAAGTCGTAGAAAGCTGAAATTTCGCATATAGGTTCCTTAGGGAGTGTACAATCCCTAAGCACTAAGGGAGGATTTCCCGAAATTCCTGCCGGAACGGGAAAAAACGGGATATGCGCGTACGAAGTCGCGGGAAAAAGCTACTAATTTATATGATAAAAAAAAAAATCGAGCTGCACAATTTTTTTTGAGGGTTGATTTGAAAAAAAAAAGGACAAAAGTAAACATTATCAACTCAACAACAAAGTCCATGGCAACAGAGAAATAGTTAAATTTTGTAAACTAGTAAATTATTAATTTATGTGTCGTAAGTTATTCTAATATAGCTAGTGCGGATAAGAAAGACGGCATTAAATAAAAAGTTTTCCTATACTTTGTTGAATCAACAAATTAATCGCGCGGATGAGGTCTTAAATTAACAAACTTTCGGTACACCTCTAATTGCTCCAGAAAACGACAAGAGAAAAACTTCCTTAATTCAAATCGAGTCCTTAAATCAAATTACATATACAAATAAGAACACAATTACATATTGACAGTGACGTTTTACCAACACTGATTGATTTTTCATCAAGAACTAATTCGCACTCGTTTATTTCCACGAAAGGAAACTTTCAGCCGAGAACTGTCAAACTTCGTGACGGCCCGCTCTTATAACAAAATACAATTTGTCATGATTGATCAAAGAAGTTGGCCAAAACAAAGACAGATTCCGTAACAAAGCCGTCTTTTGTCACAGATTTTTTTGGCTAGCGTATTGAAGGCTTTTAAGAAGTCAGTCTTCTGTTGGCGGTGTCCAAAAGTTACGCTAAACTTCTACATCAATTATTTTTTTTCTTATTTCTTGTGGACATTTTCATTATGTAATTGCTGAAGGCTGGTATAACGTTGCTAGACTTTTAAATCAGGTGTATTAGACATTATTTTTAGGAAAAAATAAAAAACTTTTTGTACCTGAATTCCATTCTCTTCTTTTATATTCAGCCGCCCGACATGTTGACATGTCTCAGACTAATGTCTTATATGTTTTATATTTTTTGAAAGAATAGTATTGCCCTTCATTTGACGACAGCCATTAGTTATTCATGCGACTCAAAAGTTAGCTTTAACATTTTACATTTAAGCGTACGTTTACGTATTCGTAAAATAAATATTACAAATTAGATCGTTTATCTTTGATCACTGGGGTAAAATTTTCTTTTAAACTACGTTCACGCAATTTTACATCTTCGAAGCGTTTGTAAGTACAGGTTGTATTTCCGAGTGAATTGGCTATAAACATTATGTTTTTTTTCAAGCCTCTTGGTGTGGGGAATAAACAAGGTGATAAATATTCATGAGAAAGTAAGCCTTCTTGTCATAGGCCTTGAGGGCCTGATGGATGGCGAGCGTGCTTTGCTGTTATTATACACGCTCG